>JAABKK020058162.1:0-36318 GCA_011634745.2 Catotricha subobsoleta
GAACCCTCTTAAAATTATTTTAACCAATGACAACGCTTAATTCAAATTCAAAAAATAAAAACGTTTGCAAGTTTATTTTGAATAAACTATAATATATTAGACAGTGACTCATTTTAATATTCGGACAAGAATAAATTTATTGCTAAATGTGGAAAATTACTGGACATTTTTTGTTTCGTGAAAATTTATGTTTTTGCAGATATACGATAACGGTTAACTTATTTTGGTAATATGTATTAGGTTTTGTTTTTATTGGAAATTATTGATTATAATTGGACAATAAATATTTCTAAAACAGTTAACCATTTATCAATATGAATTTGAAATATGTATATCATTTTCTTTTTTTAATAAATTTTCAAATTGTATTGAATATAATAATCTCCTTTTGATATTCTATGCGCTATGCTAAATAACATATTACATTAAGATTACGCGCTTTATTATTTCAAAAGGAGTTTTATGTGTATATGCCTGGGAGGCAAATTTTTGAATAAAAATAATATTTTTTCCCATCAAATACAAAAACATAATATATTGTTGAGAGTATTAAATAAAAAATTCTTTATAATATGTTTCGAATTGATATCAACTTTAATTTCAAGCATATATTTTTATCTTAACTAAATACATTATCTACCTAACCAATTTATAATCTTCCACACATAAAATTTCATTTTAAATTTATGTTGTACTTATAATCTTTTCTAAATCCATCCTTTTAACAATATGTCTACAATATATAATATATTCAATACATACGTATGTATATTATTATATATATGCAATTATAATATGTTCTATTTGCATACGTATATCTCATACAATATATGCTACTGCTAAACATTATCTTATTTATTTAACTAAATTAAGCAATAACTCTACAAAACGTTTTAATTTGGCTTTTAGGTGCTTAAAAAGCTTATATATTCTATACAATTTAGGATGTATCGTACTAAAATAAATTTCATTTGTATAGTGTTTGGTAGATATAGAGTGTACGTATATACCATTTCGTTTTGAATATGAATTTATATAATAAAGTTTGAATTAAATCTTAAAAAGGTAATGGTGTTTAAAAACATATTATTATAATTATTAATGTTTGCATATAAAGTTGTTTTAAATGCAGATATAAATAATTAAATAATAACCATATTTACTTAATAGAATCACAAAATGTATGTAAGTATATCATTTTGACTATTTTAAAATTGTTTGTATGATTTTCCGTTAAGTATATTAAAATCACGAAAAATGATATTGTAAAAATGTTTTCATTGGTAAATAACACTCGCCTGTCTTATAAGTTAAAGAATAAAATCCGTAAAATAGATCCTATTTCCTATGCAATCGATACTGTTTAATTCTGTAGAATGTATTTGTAACCGTAGTAAGTGTTAAAGTAAATAAGTTCAATATGAAATTGATGAGTACGAAATAGAAATTAAGTATGATTATAAAAGCTAGGTTGACCAATTAATAAAGAAAAACTTTTAAATATGATTTTAAAAAGTCAAATTTTGTATTCAAAATTTCAATGAATTGATGATGTTCGATTTAAATTTCTTTCAAATATTAATTAGAGGAAATATTTTTTTTAATTTAAGCTAATAATTAAATATGTGGTCTTTGCAATGAATTTTAAGAATCCACGGAATATTTAATTGGCTATAAGTTGACCAAATTCTTAATATATATTAAATATGTCATCGCAACAATATTATAGTTTCAGGGCGGTATTCACAACATTTGGGTTTAGCGCACGTTTACTAAGCGATCGCTAAAAACATAGCGGTTTGCTAATAAAATAAAATATTCACGCATTTAGCGATTGCTAATTTAACTTAACGAGAGCTTAGCGAACCGCTAAAAGAGATGAAAATACCACCCTCTGTATTATAGATATATATATATATATTTATTATTAATATTAAATATATATTAAAATAACCTTACTGTCTTGAACCAGCTACTTCTTCTACAATACAAGTATTTTTCCACCAACGACACAAAGAAATCGTCCAGAAAGTTGATGCAGCATTTCGAGCCCAACCTTCTTCTGGATATAATAAAACCTGAATCCATAAAAACAATTTGAGTAATTGAATCAATAATTGTATTTAATATATAATATATAATATATAATATATAATATATAATATATATAGTATACATAATAATAAGTAATAATGTGCATCCACTATGAACGAACATTGTCAAAATTATAAGACATAATAGATATTTACCTTATTTGGATATCCATTATAACGTAATAATTTCTTACAACATTTACCGCGACTTTCAAAATAAATTTCTTGAGGTGGTCGTGGTGGTGTTCTTCTTCTTAACGCACAACAACCAACTTTTATTGATGGGGATGGTGGTGCGTGCAACATACTCGTCGATAATTTAATACGCTTTCAATTTATGTAAATTTAAAATGATTAAAATTTTATAAAATTGCTACGTATTCGCACGCTATGTGAACGTGATATACTTAGTATACATAGTAATAAAACTATTTGCATATTCCTTTCTTCTTTCTTTCTTTCTTTCTTTATTTATTTATTTATTTATTTACTTATTTTTTATTTTTTTATTTTTTTTTGTTATAGTATCTTACTTATATACAGATTTTGTAGATTGTATCTATATTGATATTCTATATATAAATATTTTTGGTGAAAGGAATATATTATTGCGTACATAACATTATTTGTATGTCTCTCTAACAAACTCGCCATCAAATAAACGCGCGATGAATTTACCACCCCTTTGTTTTTATTACCTCTATTTATTATTGTTGGGAATCTGTTTTTTTTTTCCTTTTCTATTCTTTTTCGTTTTGATTATATTATTTAGAACAATGGCCTTTTGTTAATTCACGATTCATTATTCATTATAGGATCACATTCATTTAATCACTCTTAAAGCCAACAAAAAATAAATAATAAGGAAACGAAGGAAAGGAAAAAAAAACACTACCCTTTTGACATATAATAATAATATCCAACAGCTACACACTTTGCACAAACACTATACAAATTTTAAATAGATTTTTGAACACCAAAATAAACAGGGAACCACTATCATTTTAAGTGTGTGCTTTTGCATGGGTGGAATATCTGAGACTGATAGAATTTTTATTTTTTGGGGAGAATTTGCGAGGGACTATCGCATACATTATATCGGATTTAACTTGTATGAGCTACAGAAATTTGATTGTGGTTTCTTTTTTTCTGTGCATGCGCCTGTTTGGCTTCAATCATTTTATAGTAAGTTTGTGGAAAAATACGTGTTTTCAATATGAAATTCATTTTATGAATTTTATTTGCTTTGTGAAATTGTTGTTTTAGATTTTGAATGCAATTTTTTAGTATTGAATTTGCGAGACACTTTTTTTTATAGTTTATCAATTTTTTTCTGTGTATAATAATTATGAATGAATTAAATAGAATGTAAAATTTCAATTCATGATTTTCGTATGAAATTATTTACAGTATGTATCAGAATGATTGGACCACACATTTATTTTGATTTTTATATTAAGCCATATTGCATACTCTCAAATAAAGATTTATTGAGGAAGATACAGATTGAAAATATCGAAAAAAAAAAATTTATCTAATTTATTTATTGATTATTAATAGTAATAATTCTTTGTCTAACGAAAATCTCTGGGCGAGATAAATATTCAGTTTCAGTTACGGGTTTGCAAAATATGGAATATAAATTTAAATATGTTACTAATAATAATGTCAGTTGCTGAAATTTTTTTATAATTGTATCTCAAAAAATGGAATATGTTAAACAAAATACTTAAATGAATAAATTGAATTGGAATGACATGCCCCAATGTTATTGTTATTTCATCTTCTGTGAATGTGATATGTATTAAAAATAAATAAAACTAAAAAATAAACTAATTTATATAGTATTTATTATTTTAACATAAACAAGACATAAATTTGATTTACGTTACTGATTATTATTATATTTGAATTTCTCGTATTTATAAATTTTAAAATGATATTTGTACTATAATAAATCTGTGTTTATATACAAATAGTAATATAGTTTATGGTCAATAGTTATGGCAATGGCAATCATTATTGTTTTCGGTGGTCGTACCAGAAATCATTGGATTGAAAAAAGCGAAAATGGTCCATTCATTCTATGACATACTCTGTACTGTACTGTGAATATATTTAACTAAGAGATACGAGAATCATCTTTTTAAAATGTTTAAAGCAGAGAGGCGAACCGAACCGAACCGAACCCCAAGAACCTCACTTTTTTCGATTTTAGAACTGAACCCAAAGAACCGAACCTCCTTTTTTATTTTCAGAACCGAACCTAAAGAACCGAACCTTTAATTTTAGGAACCCAAAGAACCGAACCCTCATAAAAAAATATAATTTTGAGCAATTGATACTAAAATTTGGCAAGCTGAACCGAACCCCAAGAACTTCACTTTTTCCGCTTTTAGAACCGAATCTAAAGAACTGAACCTAAAGAACCGAACCCTTAAATTTAATTTTCAGAACCGAACCCAAAGAACGGAACCTTGCTTTTCACATTTCAAGAATCGAAACCTCAAAAATAGAAAAGGTTCGCCTCTCTGGTTTAAAGTTACTTATTACATATAAACAATAAATTATGTATAGACTATTTTAAACACAAAGAATTGCTTTTAAATAGTTTTAATAATGAGTGTAATCGAATACTAAATAAGCTCAACGTGTTGGTTTGGTCATCAAATACAAATAAATTAAACATTTTGAGAAAATTTACCATTCTTTACTTTAATAAATTAATAAAAAATAGCAAATAATAAATTCAATACACATTTGTATTGACATTGTTACTTTTATTGTGAATGGCTATAATGGAAGTCTAAATAAAACAATCTACATAGTTTATTAGTTATTTACATAGGCGCCGACTTTTGCAAAAGAGTACCAGGGCAAAATTATTTTTCATGAGCACAAAAAAAGGTCTTCTTCATTCCGTAAATACATCCCTGTAATTTAAAATAAAAAATTATGAGCACAAAAAAGTCTTCTTCCCTTCTTAGAACAGGGGCTAATTCAATCATTTAATGGTTAGTATAGGGGTTACAGGGGCTAACATACATTTATCGAACATTTCTTGATTTGAGTACAGGGGCCAATTGATACATTTTAATGTTTTAGATTTGAGTACAGGGGCTCGAGACTTTGAGCACGGCAGTAGTCGGCGCCTATGGTTAGTTATACATATAGAATATGTTACACAACACATATTTTATTACCTTATAGCTCACCGTATTTTTAAGGGTTGTCATACTTAATTTTCATAAGCAAATACAATGAAAATTTTTAGAATTTGAGATATATCAATTTCTTAAATTGGTTTTTTTATAATTTTATTTATTTTTTCTTGACAAACGTATTTCGAATAGTATATATCTGATCTGTCGTGTTTGTTGATATATACAATACATACATATATAGAATATCAAATGTGCTCTTTTTTAAAGTAATAACTACGTACGCGAGCGGAACATGATAGTAGATTCTACCTAATTAGTAATTAGTATTAACCATCAGGAGAGTTTATTTTCGCAGTCATCCATGCAGATAGTTAAATTTACGTTTTGATGGATAGCTATAACTCGCGAAGGGTTATACTATTTCTTTTAGTACCATATTTCCTTGAACGAAAAAGCTTTCATGCGCTAAATTATTTTGAATAAATTTAACGTTAATATGTTAAAATGTGTGGTCATTTTATGTCATATTTTTCAAATCACTGTTGTTTTTTTTACCTTTACGTAAACACATCTATTATTTGATATATTATATAGTTAAATGTGTAAGTGTTAAGTTTCTATGCAAGCATGAATATAATTATAATAATTTTCTATAAGTTAATTCTTAGTGTCCATGCATATCTATTTGCTGACTGATAAATTAACTGTCATTATAACAAGCAATATTTACAGTGATCTCTCGACACGAAGAACATTTAATTTGAAGAATTTTGAAATTTTTATAATTTATATTAAAGAAGTATCTAAAAGTTACTCGTTTAGATGTTAATTAATTTGCTATTTTTTAACCATCGCCTTCTTCAAATAAATTATAAATATTAAATTTTCAGAAATAAAAAATGAGTACACAAAATTCATTCGAAACGAAAAAGTGAAATGAACTTGTAATTATTGCACGTTCCAGATTTTAGTCCATAAAATGTAATATGTTTTTTAATCTGCCTTTTTTCCTTCCTTTTTTTTTTGTTTTCATTTCTTTCAATGTTTAGCCACTATTATAATACTGTTGATATATCCTAATTGATTGAATTGATAATTGAATATTATCGTCCAATAATATACTATTAATAATAATATACACTTAATTTAATTGCCAATATCCGCACAAAATATAATATACATTGATTATGTTTAAATATATATATGTATATTACCTTTAACTTTTTATTATATTATTTTATTTATGTTGGTTGTTGGACATTAATATTGTATTTATAATATGTATATTACTGTTGCTAATTCGATATGTGTAAATGTATCACACTAATATTATACTCACTCTGTCACTCACTTCAATATATTGACATGCATTTATTAATATCTTTAGGATTTGTAAACATATAACATTAATTTAAACATATTTATTTTTATAAATGTATAGCAACAAAATCACAAAATCAGAAAAAAAAAAATTGTGATATAGTCTAAGATCCCTATAGCTTTGTGTGTACATTAATTGATTGTTTTATGAAGACTATAGTGATTTAAGAAATTTTTTCTATAAAAGGTGGACAATTAAATATATTAACTTTTTTAGTTTTTGGACAATAACTATTATAAATTCTATAGACCATAAAATTATATCGGTGATTTCGAGATCGTGGTTAAATATAATTGAAGGGAACTGTCACCAAGATAATTCTAATAAAATTATTAAAGGGATCAGTGATAATATTACATAATCTTTTATACCTATATTTGGATATCCTGTGAATTAAACTCTTATGTAAATTTTCAAACATTGTACCATATAGAAATTACAATTAATTTTAAATTTAAACTTATTTATTTATATTATTATGTATTATATAAACTTAAGAATTACCCATTCACTATGTTTTTCTTACTATGTCATTGGCAAATACCGTTTAAAGAATGATAAAATTAATGAAGACAATCGCTATGGAATCTGGATCTAACACTTCGCCAAATAAAAAAAAATGTCGAACAAGAAAAAAAAAACGTATGCATAAATATATATTTAACAAAACCACTGGTTCAAATCTGAACAAATCAAACATTTGTAAGTTACTATTGTATATAGATATGTGCAAAGAAAAAAAAATAATCTTAAAATTAATATTGGCGCGCACAATAAATACAAAATTGTTTATTTTTGTTGCCAATGTGGATTACGAATGTTAAACTACGCTTTAAATTAGTAAATAGTATCGTTTTTTATGTTTTTTGTTTATACATTTTGTTTTTGCTATCGAATTTTGTCAAATTTTTCGACGAATAATTTCAAAATAATTATACAGCTGCAGCCTTATAGTTAAAAGAATACAATATGCTTGTCGGTTTCTAATTTATTATAATAATCATAAAAATTTATATAATGATAATAGATTCATTATATTTTTGCAATAGTTAATATGTATTTGTATCGAACATTGAACTGTGTGCAAATCAAAGGTTTTTTTGTTTTTTTTTTTGTTTTGGTTTGGTTTGGTTTGGTTTTAGTTTCACAAACAGTTGAACAAACAACAAAAAAATGATAAAAGATCCATCGTGTGAGGTCTCGTGTGTAAAACTATACAATCAATATTTCTTTTTTTGAAAGAAAGGTTAAAAATAATAATAAAAAAAAAAAAAAATGAAACAAAATTTGAAATAGCAGATAAAACTTTTATATAATAATTCTTCAAATACCAATTCATGTAAATATTTCAAAACTTTATATACAAAACTTCTTTTTCAAAAACAATTATTATGTTTATATATCGATATTCGATATATATATATAGTTTTTTTGTTTTCATAATCATTTTGTGTTTCCTTCATCAAATTATAAATTTATACTTATATTTATATTGATATATAAGAAACGCGGCAACGAAACACAATTTTTGCCATTTTTTTTGTTTTAGTTTTTGCCTTTATTTATTTTTTGTTGTTGGTGCTTTTTAGTTCTGTAAAACCAATTCTATTTTGTTTTATTAGTGATAGGTTTTGTTGTTGTGATTAATTGCCATTTAGTGTACTCAATGTGTACCACAAATTAAAAATATGGAAAAAAATAAGAAAAAAAAAAAAAAAATGCTAAAAAAAAAGTTATTGATCGATATTTGCGGCATATTACTTCTACATATGTTATGCTGATAGTGGTCGATACAACATTTTGCTTATATTTATGTGCATATGATGTTATGATATAAAGCTATTAGATATTTATGCAAATTTGCATCAATTTTACTAAATAAACGGTCGATAATTGGTCATCTTAAAATAAAATAAATCGTCGACGAGTCACCATTTATATACTTTATGTCTGTGTATATTATGTGAGTGTGTATGATAACAAAAAAAAAATGTTTTAACATTCGAAAATATGTATTACTGAAACCAATTTTCCATGTTAAGAATTTAAGATACAACCTACTTATCTATACAGATACATGGACAACCTAATATTGTATAAACGATGTTATAGAAATGAATTCTTATGTAAAAATGTACAAAAGCAAAATCGAAAAAAAAAATCATACATGAAAATTATAATATTAATACAGTTTTTGAGGGAAATTATAAATGCTAAATATGTTGCCAGAATGAGTAATGTGCATTCCACAATTTGATACTTAAATGCATTTTTAGTACAATTTTTCTTAGAAATTATTCAAACAAAAATTATCAGCACAATTTTATTTGTTATAATATTTGTCATATTTTTTTTTTTTATAAAAGTTTAGTTATATTATTATAATTCGCAGGTCGTTATTATTTTATATTTGATTATAAATATATAATAACGTATAAATTCGAGTAATTCGACAGCTTATAAATTAAATAAATTTTAAAACATTTTTTCTGTTGTCCGAAAATGGCAAAACTAAATAAAATATTTTTTAGATATTTATATATTTTCATATAATTTCATTTTAAACATAAATTGTGTAGATTTATTTGTAAATTTAAGTCATTATATATTTTTACATGTGCACTCACTCAATTCAATTAGTTAAAATATTTTAATGGTTGGTATTTGTAAAAGGTCCAATGCACGCTATTAAAAATGCAATATTTGTTTTTCTGCAAATATAAACAAAAACGGATAAACAAAAAATGATGGAAATTAACATTTTTATTCCAATCATAATAACAACTTTTCCATTGCAATCGGCTCATTAAAAATCACAAATTTTTTACCAGACCTATCAATATTACGAATTAAATTAACTTTTTGATTTCTTTTTTTTTTTATTTTTCTTCTTTTTGTTGTCTTATGTCACATGTAACATTTGATATCGATGATTTCTTTGGCCCACCAAAGTTTTGTTTGTTTGTTTTTTTTTTTTTTTATATAATAAACGGTGGTACCGATATACATCGCTTGATTGTTTGCGATCAGGCCAAAAGTAATTGCTTCTATTTGGCTACAGTGATGGATTAAGGTATACGTACTTAAATGGTAGTTATGAGTGGTTAAAGTCGACATAAAATACTAATTTTTTAATAAATTACATATCTGTTGTGTAAATTATTTCGCTAATTGATCAAATAATGCAATAAACTATATATAATGAAATTTAATAACTATTACAAGCATTCATGTGCCAATCTTTTTTTTGTCTCATACATAATTGTATGTCACTAAGTAGCATTGAGGATTAACTGTACTTTAATTATAATTAGTAGATGTTATAAGAAATTTAAAAATTGTTAAACAAATATTTGACTTTTTTTTTAACCAGAATATCTCTATATAGGTAGTTAAATACAGAAAGAAGTATTTCCTTCACATCTCTATTTTATTTCTTGAAATATGTGACATAAAGAATTAAACCATGCATTTTTAACAAATTCCAAATATAAAGAAAATGACATCAAAGAATTATTTTTCACATTCTCATACACTATATCCAAATGACACAGATTCAATTTTTAGAATTTTTATCGATCACTGTTAATATTATTATGATTCAAGCAATTTATGTACAAAGAACAGTTAAGAAAAAAACAGAAAAGGAATAATAAAAATATTCAATAGAATAGAAAATAGTTAGCAATGAGGGCTAATAGAATATATTATTGTTTCTGATACGTGTAGTGTTTCGTGTATCTACCAGCATATTTTTTTAATGGTAAAAATTTTCCAATTCAAAAATGGAATAGTTAAAACCAGAGATTTTTTTTATTGTGCATCTTTAAATTGATATAAGTATCAATACAATTCATTTAAAGGCAAGCAAAGATTTATAGTGACAAAAATAATTTAGTAATAACAAATGTTTTTTTTTTCTACCTATATAATATTAATCAAAAAATGTCTAAAATCTATTTTATCACATTTATTTTCAAAATAAATATCAAATATTTTTGTGATCTTTATTAAAAAAAAAGTTATTAACTTGAATGCATTTTGGTTAGTTGCATTTCAAAATAGGGCAAACAATTAAATCAAGTCAATACTTACATTGAGTTCACATTACAATAAAAATATATATGTTTTAACCGCTGAATGCTTTGTTTTCAATAAAAAAAAAGTAAATAAATTATACTTTTCTTTCTAAATTTAAAAGACTAATATTTTCTTTAACAGAAAGTCCATACAGAAATTATTTAAGAGTTTTTTTAATTTTTTATTATTAGTGTGCCGACACTAAATCACAATAAACAAGGGCCATGAATAACTTTGTCTTACATCACTTTCCAAATAAGAATATATTTTAGATATGTGATTTAAAAAACACAGTAACTTACGTTACCGTTTAGTATGGAATGGCCCACAATATAAAGCAAGATACTGTAAAAAAAACAAACTATAATCTAAATAAATCCAAATTAACATATATAAATGTAGATTATTTTTTTAAAGGTATTTACAAGCTCTGCACTGTACATACCATTCTTATGCACATATAAATTTATATACAAATTATATTGTATAGCATATTTGGTCCCACGAGAAGATTTTCATATTTTAATGCATATTTTAGCCATTTTCTTATTTCCTTCTTTTCGTTTTACTTTATTCCTTGAAAGTTTTACTGTTTCGCTTTACAGACATTTTATAATTGAATGGTGATATAGATGGGGTTGCAGGATACCCACATCTACTTATTGTAGTTTTCAAATGCATATGTAGTTGTATATAATACATGTTTATAAGCGTGTGCATCCCAATCCTATCAACATTTCTGTAAAATACGTGCACACATATATTGCTGTACATGTGTACACTTTGACTGCGTATAAAGAGTGTTTGCAGTATCATTTAATAGTTTCTATAGTAATATATAAAGAAGTAAACATTGAAAGGTAAATTGAACTTTTATGTTATGCTTCATGATGGACCATCTTATATTTAACTATAAACTATATATGATATCCGTTTGTATGTGCATACAAATTTTACACGCACGATAGTCTTCAAGTAACCATTTATGTTTAGCCACACATAAAAATACTAAAATTTATGTAGTAAAGTTTCATCTTGATGTATGCATATCTCAATTCAATATATATTATATAAAAAATATTTATTTATATATATTTAATTTATATTATATACATATTTATCGTGTCCACGAGACGCACAAGAAAAAGAAAAGATGGAAAAATCGCACACATCACTTTATAAATATATGTATATATAAGTATATAAAAAAAAATATATATATATATATACCTACCTACCTAACCTACCAACGTAAACATAAACATCATATAAGTATGTGATGTGAGGAATATTCGCTGAGTGTCTCATGATAGTAGTTAGTAGTTAACAAACATATATAGCAGAAAAACATATATATTGTATATGTGAATCAAATAGTATAATATGTTTTATATTATATTCCAGCAGAATGGAGACTTGCATTCGAGTGGTGGCTTTGAAGCTAAGAAAGCTAGTTTAGTTTAGTTAGTTGAATATTGTGTACCGTCTGTTAAACATGTCGTTTTCTAATAAAAAAATCATCATAAATGTAAGTCGATACTATTTTATAATTCTTTAACCAACAACACAAAAAAATAAATAATTTATATATATTTATAAATCGAAGAACTATAACATCATCATCATCATCATCATCAACATCATCAACGCGCTGCATGTTATGGTGTGCCTGTAGCATTTTATTATTATTATTATTATTATTATTTTTAAAATATAATATTGTTATATAAATAAATACCAAGAGTAAAATACTGGTAGGAAGTGTTAATAATATTAATCAAATTACATATTATATAAATGAAAATTGGTCGTTGTCGCGCGAATTTTGTTTTAAATTTTTTGTTTGAAAATGTTGAAAAATTAGAATTTCAAATTTCTAACAAATTTATAAAATAAATTCAAGAATTTGCATAAGAAAGATGCCTTCTGAATTAAATAAATAAATAAAAAATAACAAAATACATTTTATTCGAGTGTAGTTTGATTTGTTTGATTTATCCTGGGCATGGTCAATAAATGGGTAATAATAAACAATTTTTATAATTTATTTGTTTTGTTTTTTTTTTAATCCTGTTTTTATTTTTTGATAATTGATTATTTTAATTTAATGAAAAGTAATATTTTATTTTATTTTATTCTTATTCTTATCACTTAGAATTTGAACGTGAAGAGCACAGATTACATTTAATTTTAAGTTAATGTTTTGATATTTTTAATTTTATTGTGATTTAATCCAATTCATTATTAAATCAGCAAAGGAATAAAAACAAACTTACATTAATTCAAAGGAATTCGAGTTTTACATTTGATTTATTTTAAAAAAAAAAAACAAAAAAATAATTATATCTTTCTATTAAAGACTGTAATTTATTGTGATTTCGTTCTTTAATAAATTATCAGTTATGAAGATAATTATTAAAGATCAATAATTAAATAGGAAATACCTAAATAATTGTAGTTCTAAATTAGCTGCATTATAAATTTTATATATAAAAAAACAAGGAGTTTTAAAATTTAATAAACTTTAATGTCAAATTTCGTAATGATTGTTAATTGTTCTAATCACTATGAAACATGAACGATGAGGAATATATGATAGAGACAGATATTAGAAATGTTTCGTTAAAGAATGTAATTTTTCTTATTCACCAGGAGAAAAAAGTGCTCTCAAATTTATTAAACATTTGTTAACATTTTTATGAACTACTTTTGTTATGTAATGTTACGATATATTTCTGTTATATCTTGTAGCTTTTACAGTAATTTATCTGAATTTATCAGAATTCTATGACTAATAATAATAATATAAATAGCTTAAGAGTGCTCGGTTGTTGCGGTACCCGATTTTTCTTGAAGATGGCCCAAAATTATGTAAATACCGTTCAGAGATTTGAAGATACATCCTTTGTGTCACGGAACTTGAGAGCTTTCGAAGTCGAAGAATACTCGCGTTAAACTAAATATTTTCAAACATTTCGCAGTTAGAGATTTTATAATAATTGCTATTACATACATTTTAAATTATATATGAAAATTTTGTGAGTTGTCATTAAATTGTATTTCTATTAATTATTTACACTAATACAATAATGTATATCATTAGTTTTCATTTTTCTACAGTAAATTTGAAAATTAAACGTTTAATATATCAATATAGCACACGCCAAAACAATTTAGTTTAGCATACAATGTGCCACTTTACACATTTATGTTTAACGTTTAATATGATATCCATCATGCAATTTACAAGATATTTTATTACAAAAATTGAGAAATTTAATCATAAACAAAATGTATTTATTTAAAAATAAAATTTATTTGTTATAATTTTCAGAATCTTTGGTCATATTCATTAACATGCACAATATTATTTTCAACTGGATTACTTATACAAAATTGTGGAATTTCAATAATATCAGCACATTGTACAAATGATGCCAATAAAAATAACCATTTCATTAATAATTTTAATGCACCATTTCCACTAATTCCAGAAGGGACTATAACCACCCTTTTAAAAAAAGGACAACAGATGAGGTAAGAATTTATTTTATTTTTCATTAATATTTTTCATAAATTCTTATATAATATATAATATAATATAATATACATAGATATTTATATATTTTTTTAACTGAATTAATATCAATTACAATTATTAACAATATTCATAAATCGCTTAGAGTTGTACCCATTATAATTTACTGCGGTCATTAATAATTTCTAATAAATGCAGAAAAGAAAAGGTTTTGTTTTTTTGCGAGGACTACATAAAATAAAATGGTCTCGTAATAATTGTAGTTGAGAATGTTTCATTTATTTATTTTAATTCATGAAGACTCAATGAACCATTTGAAGAAATAAAATTCACTGTTTGCTTAAAAATCACGTACCACTGACGTAATTGGTGGGTGGTTTAGCTAAAGCTAATGTTAAGAGCATATTTAATTCTTTTTGTTATATATTAAATACGCGTTGTTTTATATTATAATTTTCGTGTTATGGTACTGCTGGTCGTGGTATTTAGATTTTAGATGTAAGAATGGAGAAAAAAAGAAGAGTACAACTTCAAATCTAGGCCACGTGCTATTTTATAGTTTTTCTTTTTCTATTTCAATTTAAACTCTAACAAATTTATTTCATGTTGTGGATTCTAAAACCTTTCTTTATTACGATTATATTATTTTCTCTCTTCAATATGCCTAACGAACATTTTACCTACCAGTAAAAAAAAACCATAAAAGCAATTATAAATTCTGCAAGTGTCACTTTGTTCAATTACATGACGAATAAATGAAAATTCCAAAAATTCTGACAAAAAAAAAATCTCAGATATTCTTTTAAAAATTTAACTTTGTAGTGTTCGGCAATTGAAGCATTGCAAGAATGAATGAACATTGAAACATTTTGGTTTGTTGCCTTTTTATGTTGTATTTTGTTGCGCTTTTTTTTTTTCAATAAATGATTCATTATACGAAATGCTGTATTTTGTTTCTATATAGTTATGTTGGCGAATACAAAATGTATTCTTAAACCTTACAACTTTTTCGATGATACATTTTTAGAAGCAGGGTTATATTTGGATGACCTGATGATAGAAGTTTTTTTTTTTTTTGTTTTCTATCGGAAATTAAATAAATCAATGTGTAATTTTATGCCAGATTAGTCTATGTAGTATAATTTATTATGTATAGTTTTTATATCATCACATTTTTGGGACTATTTTTATATTTAAATATCGTAAATATGACTTGATTAATTAATTTTTTTTTTATAATTTCATAAATGGTTAACGTTTTTTTTTTTTTTAAATATGATTTCTATGCTATCAAACATGCAACTTATTTACTCGTATACGTTTTAAATTTATTTGAAAAAATACATTTTAATTAATTTGGCTGAATTTGCTTTTGGCGAATCGTTCATAATAAAAACCAATTAAATAAATATCTTAATCAATGTTCGAAAATATTATTGCAATTGCGCTTTTTTTTCTTTTGTAAAATAATAATTAATATCGTTTTAATGTTTAAATAGAATGCCCAACATATGCCAAAGAAAATTTAATTAAATCAACTATCTCGCTGTCACAATAAAAAATTAAATTCTTTTTCTAAACAATTTCATAGGTTTATATACAAACTCTTGTAATTTCAAGAATATCAGCAACTTATTCCAATTATTACGGATAAATTTAATAACAATATATGAACAATGTTTAACTGACTTCATTGACCATATAATTTCACAAATAAATACCACAAAGCTCATAAATAATCCCAGAAGTACAATCGTAAAAGCGCCTTGTAAATGATCAACAGTAAGAACAATTTGCATTGCTTCCTCGATATTACTACGATCACGAATATTTTCCAAAATTGTTGCATCAAAAATAAAATCATTATAAAGCTTAGATATAATTCCAGCATCTTTCATATACATGATCAAAATACTAAAAGGTTTTAGCAAAGGAAATCCTGTCAAAATAAATTAATTAAATCATAACCGAAAATGTTATAATTTGATAAACTAAAATTTACCTCTCTCTGTTATCATTTCAATTGGATTCGTAAATACATCTCCAGGCATCGCAAATATACTATGCATTCCTTTGCTGAGCACAAAAATTCTACTTATAAGCATTACTTGATAGCCGTCTCGAACTCTATTTAAATTTTCCGTTGTTGGTATGAAGTAATCGGAATGATTCAAATTATATAAATTGAAAAAAATTTCATCAGATGGATTATCATTTTCAAACCAATCGTGATATTCTTCGCGACCACCTACAAAAGAATAAATGTAAAAACGAATAACATGAAATTTTAATAAATTACCAATAGGTAAGCCAGATTCAATGATTTCTTCAATTGTATCGATTTGATCTTCGTAAGCCGGTTCAGTAAACACCGAAATTAATTTAGATGTATAAATTGTTGTCACATTTAAGCCATACAGTGCCAAAATTATGAAAAATATTCGAAGTGGTGACCAATCGGGACGATTATTTGCGGATATTCCTAAAAATACTGCCCAACTGTTCATTAGGCATATTGCTATTTGCTTATGTGGTAATTTTTCCGGCATTATTTTACCCAATATATACCAAGTTATAGCCGATAATAAAAAAACGAAGCAAAATACAAGCCATGTATTATATTCAAATATTCTTATCAGACCCATCCATCGTGGTTGTAATTGAGCAACAAACACATACCTTTTTTAATAGAATTTCAATTACAAATATATACATTTAAATATTTTAAATGATTTAAGTGAATCTTACCAAGTGTACGTATCTTGTAAATATGTAACAGTTACATCAAAATCATCATGAACATCATTGTCGGGATAAAAACCGCCAACAAGAAAATCGCATTCATCATTACGTAACATACCCAATAAACCACTCCATGAACCGTTGCCATGCGGTTCGCCACGATTCATATTAGTACAAAGAGTACGTATCTAAAAATGTAATGGTATAAAATAATTAAATACGAATCAATGAATTGCTAATTTATAGTCAATCTAGCTGTATTCACATTTTGGCTACATCACATTATGGGTATATAGATCACATCGTGATTTATATCAGATCGTTTTAATAATAATTTTCTCAAAACCATCAGATAAAAATCAGATCGAGTTTTGTTAAGTGCTCAATTAAATTATTTAAAAAAAAAAATCATATTATTTTATTACATATATCTAAGAGTCAACGAAATATTATGTATTTTCATATAATCAAGTAATCATATAATTGTCAAGTAACTATTGTTTGTTTTATTTTTATTATTTTCTTTCATTTCACATTTTATTAAAATAATTCAATCAAATTTCAGTTTATTCATTCAAGCTGTAATTAGATTTTATGATCAGCAGAATTATGTAATTTGTGTAATCACGTATTGCTATAAATTGAATAAATAAATAAATAAATAAATTATATTATATACAACATAAAAGTTATATATATCGCATATAACACTGGTTATATTAATGAAAAAAATGCTGATTCAAAATTAAGTCAAATGTTTAACGAATTTTCAAATCTATTAACAAATACATTAAATTTTGTGCACTATTATAATTAATATTTCATTATAATTGAAATCTCATCATAATAATAAAGGTAAAAGCAAAACACTATTTAAAATTAAATTGACACAATATGCAAATAAAATCTGTTATGGATGCGAAAGCTCTTTCATCAACATCTTACATCTTACATCATATGTATGTAAAATATTTGAAAAATTGAAATTATGGAATTTACACGGAGTTCACAAATTAGTGATAATAGAAAATGATAGAAAACCTACCTTAAATTTTAAAATATCCTGCAAAACTGTAATTATATTCAATTCCAATCCAGTGGTACAATTTTCATTTATATAGGGTTCAGATACTCTAGCACAAAACTTAAATGTGCATGCTGGTAAAACAGCTGGAACTTTTGAACTACGCACCATAACCTTTGTAAATACGTCATTTTTAAGGATGCCATTATCACAAGTATCAATCAATTTCGGTGTCAATGATCCTTAACCAAATATTGATTAAAATATTTTTAAAAAAAAAATACTGGATTATAAAATTTTATCAAAAATAAAAGTGATGCCGCGAGTAGTTGGCCGAGTAGGCCGAGTAGTTGGAATAATTACTTATGACTTAATGGGTAGCTTTATCAGACAATTTTTCATCTGAAAGGTGGATAAAATAAGAACAATTTTATGAATAGCGTATTGTGATCCGACTCCGAAATTTCGTTTAGCAGCTGTAAATTAAAATCTGCCACTATTCGGTTGATTACTCGGCTAACTATTTGGTGCCGACTATTAAATCACAGCTGCTAAACGAAATGTCGGATCACATTCACAATACGCTATTCATAAAATTGTTCTTATTTTATCCACCTTTCAGATGAAAAATTGTCTGATTAGACCCATTAAGTTATAAGCAATTATTCCAACTACTCGGCCTACTCGGCCAACTACTTGCGGCATCACAAAAAAATAAATTTCAACATACCACACTCTTTAGTATTTTTATATGGATTTGTAATGTACACATTATACGTGTGCACGCCAGTTCCATACAAAAATATAACATTTGCTGCATTATACCGATTATACATTAAACTAAATATACGAAATGCTAAATCTTTTTGTTTGCGATGCCTCAAACGTTGGTATGGATTATTAAAGAGAATTAAAAATTTTGCACCAGGATTAAATGATGATGCACGTGAAATAAAATGTTGCATATTAGAGCTAAACTGTAAGAAATTGTATTCATTTAATAAAAGACATCCTCTATTAAGTATTATATAGGTCTACTTTTTCAAAATCGTCTGCAACCAAAACATAATAATCCGTTTCAATGATTGCATTTGAATCAACCTTTTTAATGTTATCAATTAAATAAGCGTCAGATATAAGTTGCAGTTGAATTCTAAAAAAAAAATTAAAACAAACAAAATTAATACATTTTTTTAATAAAACTAAAAAGTTCAAATAAATCGAAATCAATAAATTACTCTTCAAATTTTCCCAAAGCAATAATTTCATGTAACCACGTTAAATATTTACTTTCAATTTCGGCTGCTGGTGATGACATGTTATGTGTATGCATCATTATCATATTTTTGGGGCGTGTAATTGTTGGATCATAAAAATAATAGTTCGACATAATCGATAAACAATTTGATCCAGCAATTGCTGCAGTTAAACTATATGATCGTACGTCTTTAATCCATATTGATCCTGATGTATATTTTATCAGTAAAATGGAAACAATAAGAACTATAAAGAAATCTTTTATCATTGAAATGATTTTATGCTTTTGTACGATTAAACAAAAACTGACTATTATAAGAACAATAAATTATTTCCATTCTGCAGGTAATTTTATGTCTGCAGATATATTTTACGATTATTATTATTTTTTTTTTATTTTTATTACATATTTTTTTTTCTTTTTTTTTGTAAAATAAATAGCAAATATAATTAATTATAAATGCTCTAAACCATGCGATATTTGTTTTATTGTTCACTATCAAAAATTGCTATTATTATGCGGTTATGTTATTTAGTTGGCAATATTTCATGTTAATGAATATATGTATCTACTTGATTTTCGTAACTTTCCGTCTCCATATTTCTATTACATCTGAGCAAAAAAAAAAAATGTTTTTTTCCACTATGTCTTTATTGAATGAAGTCTTTTAAAAACAGATATGGGAAAATTTTGTGATAAAAGTAATTACAATTTTTATGATTTAAACCTCTAACTCTTGTATGATTTTCCATCCACTATTAAATAATAAAATAAAATTGTTTATAGTACAAATTTTCGTATTGCGTTTTAAGATAAAAAAAAAATTATAGCCAATAATATTATTGCTGCCACCATATTTCTTCAATGTAACACATATCTGTTCTGACTGCATTGTTACAAAAAAAATAAATAAAAATATAGTGAGCAAATACATTTTTCGCAACCACTGCGTATCCTTATAATAATGAAAATTTCATGATATTTTTTAATCTACTTTAATTTCGTACTTTAATTACAGTAGTTAATCATTATATTTTGGCTCCAAATTCCATTCTAATATAAAATTGTCTATTCACTCACTGTGAGCACACCAAAAATAGAGTGTGAGAGAAAAAATAAATAAACAAAATGATATAAAATATGCATGATGGATTATCATGTATAGGAATGAACAATAATTTTATTATAAACTTTTGTTATTTTCAAGCTATAAAATTAGATTTATGTATGTGGATGCGTGCTTATCCTTATACTTATAAATTTATAAAATATTTTATTGCATTAACAATTTTTGGGCATTATTTTATTTTGTTATGAATGTATTATATCTTATCTGGTATAGCTAACAAAATATCATCCATGAAATTATGTATAATACATAAATTTTTCTATATGATATGAAAGTTATTAAATATGCATAAATTTATTCTTATATGGCTTAGTGTGTTATTAAATTTACTGTTTGAGCGCAATTTGTTGTCTACAAAATGTATAAAAACAAATCTTCATAGTAATATTATTGAAGATTTGAGTCATACATTTCTGTTTTTTTTTTTTGTTCTTTTTTCAATTCAAATAATTGCAGCATCCTTTTCTTAACAGCATACTCATATATTGTTTTAACGATTATTTTTATGTTTAACTTCATTAGATTTTTCATAACTCTAGATGAATCAAGCCCATTAACAATATCGATGTCGTCATGTTCATCAAATAAAATTATTCGAAGATTATTTTATAATGAAACAGGTAAATCTATAAAACAGAGAACATAGTAAATATTTTACTAAACAAGCGTTTATTTTTTCTTTTTCTTTTGTTTTTTAAATTGTTTGTTTTTGGTTTGTTTCCAACATATATAGTCAATCTCTCAAAGTATATAACAACAAATTCATCATTATTTACAATACCATGTTCACCAATGGGACGATATGATTTAATATTGCTGCCAAAAGTAAATTGTAATCTTCAAATAAATATAAGCTTACAACATCCACGAAAAAGCTGGCAACTTTCCAATTATATTCAACCGTCGCAAATTCGATACCAAAATCGAATACAGAAGAGACAAATATTATTGAAATGGGAAAAAAGGTGAATACACCAAAAAATGATTATTATGAATCATAAGAAATTTGATTTCAATTAATAAATTCATAATTTTTATTTAGTTTTTTGTTTTGTACTAATGAAGTCTATACATTAGATTTAAAAATTAAAAGTTAGTGATCGAAAAGTAACGAATGAAAATGAAATGTATATAAATCGACAACAAAAATTTGATAAATTTTATTTTTCACGATTTTTATGGCATCTCCATATTTTTTTTTTATTTTTTTAATGCATTTATGAGCGTCAGTGACGCCAACCTGACAATATTGTCAGGCTCTCTATTGGACAAATGGAGTATTTAGAGGATGTGGTGGGTATCCTAAAAGTACTGTCAGGCTATGTCAGGCTGCCCCCTTTTGGGAGAAAATATGGTCAGGCTGGAGAACATGTGACGCCAGCCTGACAATAATTAATTTTCAAATTAAAGCCTATATCTTTGTCAGGCTGTTCATTGTGGTACTGAGGGGTTCATAAAAAACGTTAGCCAACCTAAAAATATTGTCAGGCTATATCTGGTAGCCTTTATTTGGAAAACGCTGGAGAAATTTTGACGCCAGCCTGAAATTTTATTTTTTTTTACAGGCTGGGGAATATGTGACGTCAGCCTGACAATAATTTTATTTTTATAGTTCTTTAAATTACATTAATAACTTAAAAAAAATTGATTGTTTGATATATTTAAAAAAAATATAAATATTTTAGAAAAAAAAAACATAGATATAGCGGCTATATCTAAAGGAACTAAAAATGAAAATATTGTCAGGCTGGCGCAACAATTTCACTAGCCTGTTAAAATAAAAAAAATTTAGGCTGGGCGTCTCATTTTCTCCAGCCTTTCCCAAATGAAGGCTACCAGATATAGCCTGACAATATTGTTAGGTTGGCTAACGTTTTCTATAAGCCCTTCAATACCCCAATGAACAGCCTGACAAGGATATGGGCTGTAATTTAAAAATTAAATATTGTCAGGCTGGCGGCTAATGTTCCCCAGCCTGACCATATTTTCTCCTAAAAGAGGGCAGCCTGACATAGCCTGACAGTACTTTTAGGATACCCACCACATCCTCTAAACACTTCATTTGTCCAATAGACAGCCTGAAAATGTTGTCTTTAATTATTATCTAATTTATGCAGAGGGGGAAGCTATTTACGTTCAGGATATTATTATTAGAAACTTTAGTGTTTTGCGTTTTCGCATCGGACAATCCTGGAAAGAGTTATTCGCCCTCAGCTGATTAACGGCTGAGAGCGGTTAGCTGTATCTTTAGGATTGTTGGATAGTAAACTAAGGAGAACTTCGTTCGATCAATAGGAATAAGTTTTTAGATAGTTTTTTTTTTTTTTATTGGTCCGCTGTATAATTTTAATTATATTTGCTGTTAAAAAAATTAAGCATCACGCAAATTTCTTAAAAAGATTATGCAGACCGCATAAAATCACTGCTGCCATCTCTGATCCTGCGCAAATTAATGCAGTATATGCTGGGTGTAACATATTAATTATATGTATTTTTCTTTAATTACATTCTTTATATAAAATTTCATTTGAAATATATTTGTTTTTACTTTATATATATTTATTTTACCTTTTCACAAAGCAAATTAGATATTCATGTGATGCACTATTGTTTAGCTATAAACATGCAACGAAATCAAAAAAGTTTATGTGAGGCAGTTGGAAATATGGTTGGTTTATCACCAAAATTATTTTGCTCACAACTGAATGCAATCGATAATTTTTTTATTCGTCCAGCCAATAAAATTTTAACAATAGGTATTAAATTATTTTCAATATTATTTGTGTGAAATATTTATAAAATTAAAAATTGCAAAAAGCAAATAACAGAAAATCTTTTTAATTGAATTGAAAGATGCGAAACGTGGTCAAGCACTGGCGTGTACAGGACGTAAAAATCAACAAATTATACAGGGACTTATACCAAATAAGAAATATTTTGTGGATGTATTTGGTATTCATACAAGTTTAGATAAACTGGCATTTAAATTGAGTTCGATACAAATATATTTTAATCGAACAAAACCAACTAAACTATTTGAGGGACGCATTGAAACTGGAAAAATATCAGGCTTTCGAAGAAAATCAGATTTCATTTTCAAAGTAAACAAATTATTATTTAATTTGGTTTTCTATGTTTGTTTGTATTCGTTACTGACTTTGTTGTAATTTTATTATTAACATGAATATTATTACATGTAGGCTTAGGAAAATCTTTTCGAGTTCAACAATTTATTAAACTTTAGACAACATTAAATATATTTTGAAATATTTACGATAGTCTATTGTAGAGACATTCGTAAAGATTTGAATATTAATATAAACACTGACTTTTTGGTATAGTTCAGCGAATGAATAAATTTTTTTAGTTTAAAAATATGGATGTAATTTTTTCAATAAACAAAAAACATTCAAAAGTATGCTTTGCTATTGTGAATATATTCACTATAGCGCAACGCACACTTTATAAATATTTCAAAATGTATTCAATGTTATCTAGAGTTTAAATGAACGTTGAACACAAAAAGCTTTACCCAAAGTAAAAATTTGCGATCAAAAAAATAATAAGAAAATCATTTAGGTACCTAAAAAACAGAAAACCAAAAATTTGGCCACACAAATACAAATAATTCCGTGCGGTGGTATATTCAAAGCAAAACTATTTAAACGGAAGAAATTACAAACGGCTGTGGAAATATTTCAACCAACCATAATAAAATTGACTAATTCGCTACCAGGTGATAGATATCTTCTAAAAATGTCACCATCAAATATAGATGAAGCACAGAAGATTTGTAAGACAATTAATATACCAAGAAATAATTACCAATTAATAAAATGCCATTACTTAAAACATGATCGCAGAAAATGCATTGTTTATTAGGCTGGTGCGAAAACAAAAAAAAATCGAAAATGAATAGGGACTAGGTGTCAAAACATGCAAATGGAGAAAAAAAAATTTTGGTATATTTTTTTTTTGATTAACTTTAAGTCCCACAAATGCCCAGGGGGTTAAATGGGGACCATTGTTGTGTTATCGCTTTGGGATCAATAAGTCATAGAAGTTGTTAAGTAATATACAAGGGAAATTTAGAGGGATTAATTGCAAAGAGAATGAGCCCAAAATGAATCAGATCGGACACCAAATGGCTGACTTTTGAATTAAAACATTTTACTTTTTTTGGATTATTCTATTATTATTATTATTCTATTCATTGTGAATTAGAATAAAGTAAAAAATGTTAGAATAATCCAAGAAAATTAAAAGGTTTTAATACAAAAGTCACCATTTGCTGGCAGATCTGATTCATTTTAAGCTCATTATTTTCGTAAATTATCCTTCTAAATTTACCCAGTATATCAAAGCTCTTACTAAACAACTTCAATGACTTATTGATCCCAAAGCGGAAACACAACAGTGGTCCCTATTTAACCCCCTGGGCATTTATGGGAACTAAATTTAACCCAAAAAAAAATATACCAAATTTTTTTTTTCTCCATTCGCATGTTTTGACACCTAGTCCCTATTGATTTTCGTTTTTTTTTATATTCGCACCAGCCTGTTCATTGCAATTTTATAATTAGGAGTTTTTTCTTTGATGGTTAATCATTCAAATTATTTAAAGTAATAAATTTCTGTTTTCAGTATCATTTAAAGTAGCAGTTACAACAAAATTAAGATTTCCATCACTCCCAATACTACCAAATAATACTTTGGTTGAAGAGATTAAATCACTTAGTACTTGCACAACAGCAACAATATCTTGGCACTCATCACCTGATATAAGGAATATAAAGTAAGTTTTTAATTCAAGTAGCTACATGAACTTGGCAGCAATAAAATTTCCTTTGATTTTCAATTATTTAAACATTTTTGTTTAAAACAGATACTGCATTGTTATGGCAAAAGCAAAAAGATCACATTTTCAAGAAAATATGTTTAATATGAATATGTGTGATTTTGATACACCATTATCCGCAAAACATCGACATTATAAAGAAATTAATTGTTTATGGCCATCCGATAATAGGTAATTTCTATTTTATAATCTTTATTATATTATTGTTCTAAGAAAAATAAGCAAAAACAAAATATTACTGAAATAATTAATATAATTGACGTCATTTTAGAAATAAAAACGAACGATTTCAATTAATTGATTTGGAACCGGAAAATCATTATAAAATAATTGTAATGTTAAAGCTTGGTGATAACAGTTTACCATATAATATGCTTAGCATAACCACAAGTCGACAATGTTTTATAAATTCATTAATGCCGCAAACGTTACCAAGGTTAATTACATCCAGTGTAAATAGCCGACAAGATATATATGAAGACAATAATATTTTGGTGCCATAAATTTAACCGTAATTAAGTAATCATAATAAAAATGAAAACATATTTATAAAATACAAGCTAAACTCATATATGATTAAAATTTCAAATTGTCATTTTTGTAAATAACCGAAATTAAATTAATAAAATTGTATTCTTGAGTAATTTAATATAAAATGAAAATAGTGAGATGGTTAATTATAGAATAATTTATCGCACAAAATACCATCTGAAACAATCTAAAATCACTTTAAATATGTTAATGATCAGCGTTGGGTACAGATCACATTTTTTAACTTCATATTTTTTTCACAAAAATAATAATATAATGATCTGATCTAAATTACGATTTTTCGATCTTTTTTGTTTCATAGATCATTAAAAAGAAAAAAAAAAAAATAGAGCTCAAAATATTTTAAGGACTCTCCGATAATGTATTTCAATATACATTAGGGTTAAAAAGTTAATCGCAGTTCTCAAAAGCTAAATCACTAAATGGCCAGTTTTCAGAGTTAATAGACCCTTGCGTGAATGGTAGGAGCTAAAACAATGTTATTGTTTATTTTGGATATGGTATAGGCTCAAATGCTTAAAGCTGAAGGTTCCAGCAGGCTAAATCTAACGCTTATAACTAAAAATTACGTCAGTGCGAAAAGTAGCGGAGCACATATTTTTTCTTTACGCTGACGTAATTTTCAGTTATAAGCATTGGATTTACCCTGCTGGAATCTTTAACGTTAAGCATTTGAACCTGTTTTTCCCAACAAATATTGCTGTATCTCTTTCTGTTTACCAAATATCGACTAAAAGTTAAAGTATAGTCATATGTCGTATGAGTTGAATGAATTAAAAATTGTGAAATGACAAAAGTCGAAAGTGATTTGGAGATTGAGAACTGTGATTAACTTTTTGAAATGCCCTAATATGTATACATATTTTTATAAGTTTCAATGAACATTAAGGATCTATTCCATACTTTGAGATAACTATGAAAAATAAACATATCTTGAAAATCTTTTGGAAAAAGATACCTACTATCCGTTTGCACGTAAAATATTTCAAAATTGTGAAGATATGTTCAGTTTTCTTCAGATTTCTCAATATATAGTATACTGGTTTTATTAATTATTAATTTTGTTCGTTTAAAAAAACAAAGATCTATCTGAGCTTTGCCTCGCTTATGAAAATGACATCCATAAAATATATCAGATCAATGATTATAAAATCGATCTGATCTAGATCGCGATCTGATTTATTTCTATATCATTCAAAGATCAGATCACTTTTAATAATATTGAAGAGCAACATCGATCACACAAAAAAACACGCTACAAAATGATAAACAAATATTATCGAAACATGTAAAGATAATATATATTAATATATGCTAAATAAAATTAAAATATTATAAATCAAAATAAACTGCTGCCTGCTATAAAATTCATCAAATACATATTTGCTTATATGCCATAAAAAATTCAGAAACCAAAAATAAAATAAAATAAATTGTAATAAAAACCAATATTTTATTTATTTATTATAAAATTCCAGTCAGTTTGAAAAATCACCTTGAAAAAAATTGCTGCGAAATTCATACAAAAATTGTTTACGAAGTTTCTGCCTGCGAAATCCACACAAAAACTGATATTATGAAATTTCGAGAAACATTAAAACTAATTAAAAGTAATAATATTTAAAAAAAAGAGTAAAACTTAAACAATAATACTTTATTTCTACGCAGAGTCTACCTCCCCGCATAGCAGATTAACCAATTCTAAGATTCTATTTTACGTAAATAAAGCGTAGAAGATAAATACACTACACATATATACAAATTGCATTTTATGAGGGCCCGATATTTGGAGGATAATATGAAAAATTGATGCCATATACGACGACCCAATAAATATATATTTGTAAAATGTTAAAATATTTCTTTTTGGCGTTCTTGATATCAATTTCTAAAGTTTCAAAAAAATTTTTTTTGTCTAGCCTACGTCAAAATACTCAAATGAAATTTGAATATTATGAAACGCAAATTATTTTTAATAATCTATAAGGAGATAAGAATTCGATCGAGTCCAGACGTGTATTTGATTAAAATATGATAATTGATCGTTACTTGAAAATCTACTAACTACATACATTTTTATAAAGAAATTAGATAAGGAATTAGATATTAAGAATTAATTATTTGTTTTTTTTTAAGAGGTCTATCGGCCAATAAACCATGGTTAAAACCAATACGCCAATTACTAATAAAAAAATAGTAGGTTAATGGAAAAATATTTTTGGTATATCAACTGAATGAAGATATTCTTGATATTATAAATTATTACATTGACATTTTGTTTGAATTCTTACAAATTAAGACTATCAAAAGTGTACTCAATATTTTATAATGCGTTCATTAATTTTTTGGCCGATAAAAAACAAATATTTGAATATATTATGGAATTAATTAATTAGAAATTAATGCTAGGATTCCAAATCCATTAATATCCTCTGGCTGGTTGGATATTCTGCGCTAATTTTTTATTTAAAAAAAATAATTAAAAACGTATCTAGTTCATTTCTGCACGACATTAATTGCTAATTAATTTCCGATAAATATTTTAATAATGGTATAGCGAAACTAATTAGCACACTTTTTATAGAAATAAAAAAAATCGTGACTATTAATTTCTACATCAAAAAAAATAAATAAATAAAAAATTCCTCAGTAAACCGTAAGCAGCCCCTCTTCTTTATCTAAAGCCGTGTCGATACGTGAAAACTAATGTAATAATTTTCCAATAGATATCAAAATCTAATCACATTTATGTGTAAAATAATTTTATAGTTTGGTACGCACTTTATACTGAAAGCAATAAATACTTTAATCAAAAGCGTTTAACGAATAGTTGTTAGTTGATATTCAAAGTTTAAGGTACTGAACGACAAAATGCATATATGTAAAAAGTGAAAACGAATAAAACAAAAACATTTTCAAACAAATTTTGTGTCATCATCATTTTAATATGAATGATTTAATGGTGTCATTGACAAATGTAGTTCCAGAATATCTTGTAGGTTTCTATGAATTAAATTTTTAATTAATTTTCAAAATAAAATTACTCACAAATTGATTATAAACTATCACTTAGTTCACTAGAACAAATCTTTTAAGTGCAAGAACTCTGCCAGGAGAATATGATTATAATTTGAGATTATTGACCGATTCACAGAAACTTGGTATTGCTATTACCGTCACAATTTTTCTCATCTTAGCAATTTTTGGAAATGTCGCATCGTTTATTGTAAATTTTAAAAGGTAAGTTTGATTTTTAAATTTGAATTGATTTGAAAATACTTATGCAATTTTTTTTGTTGATATATTTGCATATTTTAATTCTATTCAAATATGTGTGAACATTTAACAGAAATATACGACCAATTTTTCGAACATGTTTAATATCGTTAGGACTTAGTGATACAATCACTGCTATTTTCATTTTTACAACATATATGTCACAAATGTCCAATGAATTTCCAGGAGTCTGGGTAAGTAGTTTGAAAATAAATGGATTTTTTTTCTCCAATCAATGATATTTCTATGTTTAATTAAAACAAATAAGCTGTGTTCATTTCAATTATAATAATTTTGAAAAAAAAATCTGTTTGGAATAATAACTATAAATATACATTATAAGATATGCTCAAAATATGGAAAGAAAGAAAATATTGTATTTGCAAATAACTCCTAAATATATGCACCTCTTATATAGATGGAATAAATGAGCGCCTAACATTTTTTTTTAGACTAAAGCCTTTAAATTTATAATGATCAGAAAAATCAATCTAATAAATTTTCAAAAAACTTCAGCTTATCTTATTTTCGAAATTTTTTTTAACAGATTTATTTAAATAAATCATGTGAGGGAAAAATATTATAGTAAAATTGGTTTTAATTATTATAATTACTATTTTATTGCTAATATTTAACAGTTTCATTTAAGTCGCACAAATTTCTGGACCTTTTTTTAAACTTTATTTAATTTGATGTTTAAATTTTAGTACATAAAAATAACTAGTTTTTGATGCACAAACCTTCAAAATAGAAAATAGTTTTTAAATGATCGTTTTCGATAAAAAGATATGAAATTAAATTCATGCTTTTCATTTAATTAATGTGGGGTACAAATATTTCGATCTCTACAATTAAACACATTATAAAATAATTGAAAGTAAAAACAATTTGCTTGTGATAAAATAAAGATAATGAGATGATAAAAAGAGGTTAAACAAAAGAAATAAACTTCAAGTGATTGTTATTATGAAACAGTATTAATTTATAATTATATTTACAACTAATAAAAAAAAAATCTTAATCACTTGCATAGTGAATGTTCTAACTATTTTTTAAATAAATTGCTAATATTTGCGCGATATAAACTGAAGTATTGAAATTTAATGTTATAAAAGTTAAATAACCAATTTAGCAGCAAAAGTAAGAATTATTGAAAATTTATTTAACAACAGGCATTTTTGTAGCTTTATTTGGTTCAATTCATTATTTTTTTGTTTTTGTGTAAAATCATTTCAAAATATACAGCGTTGGCAAATTAAATGTTTAAAAATTGATTAGGCCATCAGTATATTAAAAAAGTGATCCTCTTAAATACGAAGCGTTATCCTAAAAACCTAAAATGTGAAAAGTGTTTGAATAATGAAAATGCGTGCCTCTAAAATATTGAAATTCACACCGAGAACATCTAAATTTGAACATAAAATATTAAAAATGATCGTCTATGTCTGAAATTTAGATTGTACTTCAAAAATATAAAAAATGATCTCCAAAAATATAAAAGTATTCCACTAAAATATTAAAATGATTCTCTTAAAGACAATTTTGTTTTTCTCAAAGATAATTCCATCGAATAATTTTTTTTTTTAAATTATTTGATTCCCCTGCTACATGTGTTAAAATCGGAAAAAAAATGTCATATAAACGTATGAAACGATAAGATAGAAATATTAATGGATCAATTTAATATTTTAGGGAATAATTTAAAATTTTAAGGGAACAATTTTCACTTTTTCAATATTTTAGAGGTACATTTTCATTATATTAGTAGTCAAACACTATTCATATATTAATCGAACACTATTTCTATTTCATCGTCATTAATTTTTGAGTAACAAAAAAATGTAAGTCTAAAGCAAATAATTCTGTCGCAAGAGCCACAAAATGGTTCCTTTTATAAGTATTTACAATGCAAAGTATTTATTTTTATACATATTTATTAGGGGCCGTCATAAAAAAAACTTGGATTTTTTGGCTTACCCATTTTTTTTGTTAGAATTTATAGTAGAAAACTTATGCCATTATTTGAGATTAAAAAAAAATAAAGGTCCCTAAAGCTCTCCAAAGATTTGATAACATGAGTTTGGGAACAAATCAATTTTCTTTCAATAAAACTTTTTTAGGGGGCGATCGGAGGGGGTGGGTTAGAATGATCGAATTCCCTTTGACATAACGAATAATTCTGCTGAAAACACTAACTGGCTTGGACCAACCGTTGAGGTACAGTATTTAGATTACTATGTAGAGATCTGCATGGACTGTTCATGGACAACTTATCAAGCTTTTTCAATGCTGAATAAAAGTACTAAACCATTTTGTAATTAAAAATTGATCTTCTACAAAAATATTCAGTAAAATTGTATCTAAGCTATGGACATATTTTAAGCTCTTTCCAATGATGGTAAATATCCATGGACAGCTATTATGTGAATTTGTCCATGAAATTCACGTCTATTCGTGGGCAAATTCACATAATAAAATATGCCCATAGCGTAGATACAATTTCACTGAATATTTTTGTAATGATTTTTTATCAAAAAATTGTTTAGTACTTTTTTTCAGCATTGAAAAAGCTTGATAAGTTGTCCATGCAGATCTCTGTTATACTATGGGAAAAATACAACTTTTATGTTATATTTAACTTGTCTTGTGTGAAATATTAATTTAGGTGCTGATATACCTCTTTTTCCAATAGAAATCTAAATATTGTACCACAACGGTTGTTTCAAGGGGGTTGATGTCTTCAGAAGAATTGTTCGTTATGTCAAAGAGGATTCGAACATACAGACTCATCCCCTCCGATAGTCCCCAAAAAAATTGTATTGAAAGATAAGTGGTTTTTTTCCAAAACTCATGTTATTAAAACTTTGGAGAGCTTCAGGGACCTCTATTATTTTTTTTTTTATAATCTGAAATTCTGGCATAAGTTTTCTAGTAAAAATTCTAACAAAAAAAATGAATAAGACCCAAAATCCAAGATTTTTTTTTATGACGGCCTCTAAAGGCAAAAATCCAAATTCTAATTCCTACATACACGAGACAAAAGATGCGTGTTTAAGATTGCATATACATTATACATAACTTATTTCATCATTTTAAGTCATTTCGGAGAAAAATCGGGTAGCGCAACAGGGTTTTTGGTACATACATAGAATTTCTGAAGCATTTGGCACAGAGTGGTCGGAAACACCTTTACAAAATTTCGAAAGCATATTTTTATCCGCATACTATGCTTTATCGTAATAATAATTTAAAGTTTGTCAATAAATCAGGTAAATGTTTTTGATATTCAATGATCACTTACATTAAATACATTTGGGCATAGAATATTTGTTATTTTTTAAATTTGGAAATTTGTTGTTTTTTTGTTTTGTTTCAACATATTCTTAATAAATATAAAAAAAATAATTACAGACATTAGGTGACTTTTTGTGTAGCTTAATACCATTTACGACTACTGCTGCAATATTGGTCAACAGCTTTACATTGGTTGGTATTGCCTTGGATCGATATTTAGCCATTGTTAAATTTATTAAAGGAACTTGGGATCCAAGTGGTGTTTTTTGTGCCACTTGGGCCGTTTTTGTTTGGGGACTTGCAGCTGGTAAGATGAATCAGTTAAATTTAAAAAAAAAACTCTCTCATAAAATTTTAATAAGACCTACATTCAAAGTAACTGTAATTCTACTTCAATTTTGGTTCCATAGTTTTTCATATATTCAAATAAATCGAATACTCAATATGATGGATTTGGGAAAAAAGGAACTAAGCCACATCAACGTAGTCTTGTGTGTTAAACTCATTTGAAGCTATGTTAAAATGACAAATCGTTTGATAAAATTTAATAATTCTATAAAATGGTAATTTTTAATCGAATTCTGTTAGATTATGATTCAGTGAATCATTATCTCTATATTCGAGAAAATGTAGTTTAGTATCTTTTTCTCCCAGACCCTTCATATGTTTAAATTAATTTTTCGAAAAAATTAACTACAGTTTCTTAGGTTAAAATATTTCGTTTCTATGATCGAAAATTAATTTCAAAACATTTACATTATTTTATTAATTTTAATATTCATTCCATTAAATGTCGATAATTTCAGGTATTGCTAGTCCAATGATGACATCCTATTATATGAAAGAATTCTTTATTATTCAAACAGATCCAAATAATAATTCAATTGGAATAGATGTTAAACGAGCATATCTTTGTGTTGGTGATAAGGTAACGGCGATTCACAAATGCGTTATTGATAAAATAAATATCATATTTAAAAAGATAAGTTTGAATGAATTATGTTTTGTTTATTCAAGAGCTTAACAGTTGAATGAACATAAATTATATTGAATGTGTCATAAAAAAAAAAGAAGAAATAAAACAACACAATTTTTTTAACTTATAATAATAGATTTGAATGTTTAATATAAAAACACCCACCATTGTGTGATTTGCATATATAATATATATGTTTAATCAATATACATATTTAATACTCATTAAACAAAATACGAAATTACTAAGCATATAAAAAAATAAATTTAATAAATTCCGACCAAGGAATGATTATATATTAATAAAATATTATAATTATTTTAGGAACAGAATAAATATTATTACACAGTGGTATTTATTCTTATCTTTTTACCAGTTGTGATTACGTTCATTTGGTTAAATACAATTATTGCAAAAGAGATATGGAATCGACGTCGTCCTATCGATGCAAAAAATTATAAAGTTCACGTGTGTGATGACACATCAATTGATAAACGAACGACGAGTGAAACAAATACAATATCGGCAGATGTTCAAAAAAAAACGAAACGTAAATTATTTCATTTTTAATTTCTTATTTACGCATAATTTGATAATCACAAAATCTATCATTTATTTAGTTGTTGATTGAAATTAAATTTTAATTATCAAATAAATATAATATATTTAAATGATTACACATTTAGAATCACCGTATGATAAAACGCAACAAGGTGAAAATTCAGGTATTTGTGGAATAGTGACAACATCAATAACAACAACAACATCAATAACCACAACAGAATCTGTAAAATTATCAGATTCAACTAGTAAAAGCAATAATTACAGTAAAAAAATAAAAACTAGCCGAGAAATTCGTCAGCTCCGAATGTTTAAAGCAATTTTACTTTTAATGGCTGTATTTATTATTTGTCGAGTTCCCACTTGGATTTATTTGATATATAAATTGTACCATAAAGCCAATACAAATTTATTATGGATGCTACATTTTTCATTTGGATTATTGTCATTGTTTAATTGCGTTTTAAATCCATTTTTGTATACATTTTTAACTGAAACGATTCAATTTTCATTTCGGTGTTTTAATAGGATACAAAATATGGTAAAGTTTTCAAATTATAAAACGTCATCTGATAATAATAGAAAAATAATTAAGCCATTTTGTAAATAATCAAATAATATTTTACAACATCAACAATATGTACTTATTAAAATTAATTGTAAAAAATATAATTTTTGTGAAATACATAATATTGTTTTAATTCATATGTGAATAATTTATGGAAAAATTAGTAGAATGATGTAAGCATATTGTATGTAAACTGAAACTGCTTATAACTAAACATTTTAATTTTTACAAGAAGTAATCCAGCAAACATTTAAGGTCTCCTACGTGTCTCCAAGATATTGCTCCTGAGATATGGATGATAATGCTAGGTAGAAAATAGTTATTAGGAATATCTATTTTATAAATCTTTTTATGCACTACATGTGAAACATGTATGCTAGGGCGACAATTCGGGTATAAGAATTCATTTTTTTTAAGAATGTTACTAAATCCAAAAAAAAAAGTGTACAAAGAAAAACAAATTTTAAACATTACGATTTTTGAGTATACATTAGTTTAAACTATTTCACTCTATTTGATGTGTTTTCAAACATTGGCTCAAACTATTTCAAATATAACAAAAAAAAAATAATGTTTGATAACACATTATTTTAAACATCATAAACATTAACAACAATTTAAAGTGTTTTTTAGACATTAATTTTTATTAGTCTTAATTTGTCTACTTATGATTAATTATAAATAATAAATCGCACATTTTCTAATCTAGAATAAGATTTCTATTTAATGAAAAGTTCACTGTTCGATGGATCTGATAAGTGAGGGTCATTCATTTAGAGAGATTCCGATTAGAGGGACTTCACTGATCAAAGAATTTCACACGAAAAAAAAATGTTAACTGAGCGACCCTCATATAACTATATTATTATGTAGAAATCTATGCTTATTTCTTGTTAAAAAATCAAATTTTCATACAAATTTTACCCAAAATCTTATATTTTACTAGAGCAATTGACAAATTAATTGGTATAGTGTTTTGCATAACATAGTATAATTTGACTTCAGAAGTCAAGCCAGTTATGTATATGGAGCTCAAAGCTACACTCATGATCAATAAAGCGTGAAAACTGGAGTTGTTTGTTCGTAAATATTGTTTGTATAAGAAAATATTTGTTTGCAATAACATTAAATTGTTAAAGTTTAAAGGTTTACGTTCCAATTATAACACGTTGTTGGAGGTGATTCTCTGGGAATATTCTTTTACAATTAAAAAATCAATACATTATTTAAATAATAATAATATCCATTAAGAACTTTTTTTATTGACATTAATTATAATTAATTGAAGAAAATTTAATTATTCGATGATTAGAACAAAGTTAAATAGTATTACCATTTTTTTTTTTTTTAATTTTTAACAGTACAATGAGTTTATTTATGAATTGATGTTGTTTTTTCATTTAAATTTATTTTATTATTTAAATAGTGAAGCAGCAATACATTGAATTTAGGGATGGCGTTAAAAAAAATGAGGCGAACATTTTACAGCACCTTGAAAATTACTGTTTTTCAACTACTCTTATTTTCTCATCGCATGATCGTATTTCCACTGGTGCACTGGACCCTCATTCTTGAAATCATCTGAATGTTATTCGTATACGAATGTTGTTATATTCACATGACTTTTAAAAAATCGTATTCTTGAGATTACCACTCGAATATATTCTTATGAAAGCAATGTGAAAATATTCGAGTGGATAAAATTGTGTGAATACTCGTATTCGTACGACTTTTATTATAAATAAAGCAGAGAGTAAAATAAGAATTTTTTTGGACTGCAGTTTAGTTTAAAAAAAAAACAAGGTCTTCGAGAATTTTTGTGTT
>JAABKK020058172.1:0-19040 GCA_011634745.2 Catotricha subobsoleta
TTTGTAAAATTCTAACTGCATTTTCGCTCGGTCCAACTGCATTTTTTCTGCCGAGCTACAGCTTATTTTAATGCCTGTTATATACTATACTATATGTAATCTTTGATGATTTCTTATAAATATAGCAATCTCCTAAACAACCAATTACTTTCTAAATTAAAAAATTTAAGAAAATGCTAAAACGTAACAGCTGATTGAAAATTCTGTACGAAAAAATTAAACTAATAAGCCTCAAGATTTTGACCATATTAATTTGTATTTTTTCTTTTACATATAACTTTAATAATTTATTTCTTATTTTAAAAAAAAATATTACTATTCATAGCATCAAAAAGGGCTAACATACACATTATACATATAAGTATATTGAATATAAACAATAAAATAAAACATTTTAATTTCGTACTTATAAGGGGCCTTGTAAGTACACATAAGCAGGGTTGATTTGATTAAATCAAATAAATCGAAAAAATCGATTTATTCATGATTTTTTGCTAAAATTTATTTTTTCCAATTTTTATTTATTTTTCCAATCGATATGCCTATAATTGTCATTAAATGCTTTCAGCTTTCAATACAAGTAAATTTCCATATAAATATTTCATTTAGCTTATTATATATATATGCTATTTAAAGAACGTCATATTGCTTGAAGTTATTCAGCAAAAGTGGAACGTATTTCGTCCAATTTTGATTTAGTGATAACTAAGTGAAGAAACAATTTAGCTCAGACTCAGATAGCTGGTTTTCATCTTAGGCTCTTATCCCACATTAGTTTATCATAGACTGAACTATAAACTAACAAATTGTACGACCGACTGAAATATATTTCCATTGAAAATTACAATGAGAGTGAAGAGATCAACTATAAAACAATATTATGAACAATATATTATAAACTAAATTATAAACTGAATGAATATTGATGTAAAGTCGCTTTTTTTTGGCAGTTTTAGTTTATAAATATTGCAGTTTAGTTTGACACTTCATAATTACATTTTATATTTCGCTCACACATAAGTATGTGATATATCTATCTATTTCTTGCATTTTAAAAATATTGTAGATTAAGTTTATAATGCAGTCTATGATAAAGACCTTTTAAGACGTTTGAATGAGAGAAATGTTAATCATATCATGCCTGTGAAAAATGCTAAATCTGAAAATTATATAATTACTTTCTTATGAATAATTTTAAATTATATTATGTTGAATTGACATCAAAACATCGTAAAATAAAAAAATAATAAAAAAATTGGATAAACTGAGAAAATAAATGATATAATAAATGTTTTTGATCTAACGAAAATGAGAACAGATCTTTGTCCATCGATATATAAGCACGAATACAAATTTTTTCGCGGAATTTTCCAGAGAAGTACGAAAAAATCAAAATATTCTGATTTATTTCAAAAAAATCGAAAAAATCCGATTATTTTGATTTTTTGCAACCCTGCACATAAAAGTGAACTAAAATCTCAAGATATTTTAGTTCATTCTACACACGGTATATTATATGAAACTGAAACTGAAAAATCATGTTAGAGCGAAGAGCACAGTAAGACATATCGACCTCTTCACTCTCACACGAATTTTCAGTTTCAGTTTAAGATTAAGATTCCCCTTTTTAATTCGGACTAAGCCCTTAAGTAATTGTAAACTATTATAAATAATTAGCTATAAATCGGTTATAAATTCAGTTGTATTTTGGGCATTGTATATAACATAACTAGTGGTGAGATAATTACATCGTCAAATAGAGAAAAGTTTTGAATGAATAATAAATTATTTTAACGATTGTATTGTTATTTGTAATATTTGGTGGAATTGAAACAAGAAAAAGAATAAAACATAAATACAATAATTAAAATATGTAATAAAATATTAATTTCCATCAATACACAATTCCACTGAAATAAAATATTTCAAAAAGTATTGGCCACGCAACAAGTAAGTACTTATTTTTAAACGTATTACATTTCGTTCAATCAATAAGATCAGTTACAATTTTGATTATTTCAACAATTCAGCAATTAAAAAATATTTAAAAAAAAAAAAAAATACTTATAAATAAATAAATAATAAATGCAGTATGTTATTCGATCATACTCAAATTACTGGTTCTAGAGTTTTCAATTCACATCAAACAAAGAAAAAACAAAACAATTTTAAAGTATATATCAATACTTATATGTATCTAAAAAAAATAAAAAAAATGAATGATGACTCATTCAATCTCTATTCATCTACAAAAAAAAACGTTGGTTGACGTGTAAACAAGGTTTTATAGTTACTTAGCAACATTACGCAATACGTTGTGCTGGTGTAAAGGATAGTCAGTTTTTGACATTTTTTCTGTGTTATTATTCATAATACAAACATTTAATTTGTTTTTTGAACGCATTTTTATGTTTATATACCAAAGAAATTAAACAGTGAAAGTGAAAGTGCATTAAATTTACAAAAAAAATATATGTATTTTTATTTAATTAAAGTAAATAAATGTCACAATAATAGAATATAAAAATCAAATGTATCTCAAATAAAGATCGTTTGATGTATACGAATTTGTTATTAGTGAGCATTAAAAATATTTTTTTTACCAAATGAATTTTAATAATTATAATAATACTGTATATTACGTATAATCTTATATAAGTTTATAAGAATTAACAAAATATTTACCCGTAAATCGCTGTAGTTCTTATAGTTTCAAGTTTACATTTTTGAATCAATTCAATGTCATTAAATGCTTTTTTTTTCAATTTAGAAATAAGTTGCTGCAAAATGGAAAAACATATTGATCCAATTCATGGTTGTATTGAGTTACCAAATTTTATATTTACTATTGTGAATACAGAGGAGTTTCAACGATTACGAAATCTTAAGCAACTTGGTCTAACTAGTTATGTATTTGCTGGTGCAACGCATACCCGATATGAACATTGCCTTGGGTAATTACTATTTTTTTTCAATCAGTTGATAAGTATAGCAAAATGAAGTAATTGATTTAACTAAACGTTGCAAATCTAATTTTTCGTACAAATTCAGATATATTTTATCATTTTTTTTTTGTTCATGAAATTGCATTCAATTTTATGTTATAGTATTTGTGTAAATTTGATGTAAGAAATATATTATTTTCAAAAGTAAATATTATTTAAAAGCAATTACTTGTAGATAGTAGGTACTCACGTTGAATTTATGAAACCATAGCAGTTTATTTTATTTTGTTTTTTACGTTCATGGAAATGTTTACAATTCACATTAGGTATCTACATTAGAGTAGATATAGTTCAATATAATATTTGATAAGATATCAGTTAATTGCTAGTTTTTCTGTTTTAAATTTATGAAATAGTCGGTTGAATAACTATTCTCCGGAAATTTCAGGTATAAATTGCAAATTTAAATAACCATTCTTTAATAAAGCACTATATATATACAAAGAATGTACTTGTTCGGTAGATGCGTTAATCTAAGCATAATATTTCAGTTGATTTCATTGCTTCTTCATATTAATCTTTTAAATTGCTTGCTTAATTTATAATTCATTTAACTAAAATTTAACATCGTTTATGTTATTTTAGTGTTTCTCATTTGTGTAATGTTCTTATGTGCTATATTCAACGCAATGCTTCTATCAAAATAAAGGAATTTCATCAGAGATGTGTAATGGTGAGTACGGAACAATATAGAATCATAATTGTTTAGATTAATCATTTTCAAATATGATTGTAGGTAGCAGGATTATTGCATGATGTTGGACATGGTCCATTCTCTCATATGTGGGACACAATTGTACATAATGGTGTTCATAAAGATTGGAATGTAAGTATAAGTAAAATAAATTGATTAGTAAATGACAACTTGATTAAAACCAATAATTTAATAAAAATTTCGATTTTTTCTAGCATGAGAATATGTCAAGTCGTATTGTTAAGTCTATATTTGAAAATTATGACGTAATATTGTCGGACGATCCTGATGAAAATGCTTGTGCACCCGATCTAATTTCAGCATTGATTTTGGGTAATAGAGATTCACTAATAGAATTTCTTGGTCCTGATCGAATGTTTTTATCTGAAGTAAATGAAACTTTATTTTATTTTTCAAATTAGAATCAATATGATAGACGGGATTTAACCGAAACTCGTAAAATTTCAATGCAGACAATTATCAGATAGATTGAACTGTTGTAATGTTAATCACAGATTTATTTAATTCTATTTAATTTTAATGTTTTTTATTCAAACGATATTTGAGAAATAAACTGTTTATATATTTTTATATTTTTTCGTATTTTGAACAGATTGTCAACAATAAATTTTGTGCCATTGATGTCGACAAATGGGATTACATTTTACGAGATTTATATTACTTAAAAAACGTGATTGAACTGCCCACAGAATTTAAAGAATTGTTTAATGGTTCGTTTATTTAATTGTACATTAAAATATTTAATAATAGAATATTTTCAAAATTTATTTTCCATTTTCTAGGTGCTTGTGTTGTTCACGATATAGATAATATTAGTCATATTAGCTATCACATCAAAGATTTTAGTAGTGTTTATCAATTATTCAATAATCGAAAAGAACTTCATATTAAATGTTATAAAAATCCACAAGTTGTTATTGTCGAGAATATGTAAGTAATATTTTCGGAAATTGTTTATTTATTTTTTATAGTTTATAAACAAACACATTTATCGCTTTACATATAATAATTGCCTCATTTTGTCATTCATAAATTGATACTTAAAAATGTTTTTGTTTTTTATTATAGGGTTGTAGATGCTATACTAGCTGCCGAGGATGCTGGATTTCTATTTAAGGGGTAATTAACATTTTTTTGTACTGTTTCTCATTTAAGACTTATTAAATAAATATTAAAAAAAATATTTTTTCAGACTTAAATTAAGTGAAGTTCATACCGATCTCGATGTTTACAAGCAGTTTGATGATTCAGTATTAAAACTAATTGAATTAAGCGAAGATGGACGATTGAAATATTCACAATCCATAATAAAGCGATTTAAGAATAGAAAATTATACAAACTTTATTCAGATGATGACACTGATGTAAGTCTAAATTTATATAAACTAATAGAATTATTATTAAAAATTGTAAATTCATTAAATACATTTTCAGATTTCAAATTTAAAATCAAAAATATTGATAAAATCACAGGAAATTCAATCGGCTAGCAAAGCAATGACAGAAAATATTTTATTTTATGACAGTAATGGCCATATTGCGAATAAAAATAAGTAAATTGATATTTTAATCATTTTATTTTTAAACAATAACTAAATTCAGTAAAAATCTTTCAGCATTAATCGGAATCTCTACAATGATTCCGATTTTCATCGAGACGTCAAGTTTTGTAAGGCTTAACCACCTACTCGATAAATAATACAATAAACCAAAACCTCATACAAAGCAAAATAAAAAACAAATATCATTTAATTAAAAATGATTTCAAATGATTTAAGTATTTAATAGAAAATAATAAATAAACAATAGTTACTCATTATTATCTATATATCTATATATTTTTTTTTTTGTTAAATTTAATTTCTTCATTTTTATTTTATTTACTATGTTGTTTAAGGCACACAAAAAAAAAACGAATTTGTTTATTTTCAAAATTTTATTTATTATGAAATATCATGCCTTTAATTTAATTTTATATTGTTCGTTTCATGAGTTTATAAAATTTTTCTTCTCTTTTTTTTTTTATTTAAATGTTATTTAATCAAATCACATAAATAATATTAAGTATCTAAAATATGAAAAGAATAAAAATATATTTTATATGTTAAGATTTTTTTTTCTTTTCTCTGTTTAATTACAAAATATTAAAACCTTTTGTAAAAGTATTAAAATATTGTTGTTTGATTGTTTATTAGTTTTTTTTTTTTTTTTTCGAGAAGTAACTTATATATATATATACTTAAAAATCACCATTGAAAATACTGCGATCGTAATTATAATACAGTTTTGGTTTCTTATGATGTTCTTACGAATTATTGATATCATTATTCATACTATTTCGTATTGATGGGAAAGTTAGTACCTAATCAAATATTTACTTTAAAGAAATATAAAAGGAAATCGATATAATAATTTTTTGTCTTGTAATATAAAGAATCACATAAATCCAGGATCATACTAAATTGATCCCAGTAATTCTATATGAGTTAACTAAAGTTCTGTTTTATGTTCTTAGCCATTAAGCGCGAAATTATTTCAATCGGAGTTATGATGTCAATATTCCAATTGATTTTAATTTAACCTTTTATTATACATTTATTTTATTCATTATTGTGTTCAGTATACTTCGTACTATAAGCTATATACCTACTGAATGATGGCACAATGGTTCAATCTTCAATGTAAGAAGTGCCTTAGTGATAGGACTTGAAAATATAAGAGCCATGCGGAAAATGCTCGAAATACTAGATGCTAATTTAAGCTCAAATTAATTTAAAATTAATATTTTAACCAAGATTTATTTACTAACGTCTACTCAAAGACGCCATTTTTCATTTTCGGTGGTATTTAAATATGCCTCTTTTGACAGCTAGTCCATAACACATAAAATATTTTGAAATTCGTATTTTAAGTATGAACGCAAGATATTCAGACGATCAACAAATAGTGTTAACATTATTATTGTTATAATAAGTTTTTGATAGTCTTAAATATGTTGAATTCATATTTTCAATATAAGTTTCCAAAATAGCGTTCAAAAATAAACCGAAGCGTCGATAAAAAAAGCAGTTCAAACATGCTGTCAAAAGGGGCATAAGGGTGCGCTTATATGAGTGAGCAGACCTTAGAAAATAGATCTTGTATTTTAACGACATTTTAATAACCTTTTTTCTTTTTTTTTAGAGTACACCATTTAACCGAAAATTGTCACTTAATGCTGACTGGGTAACAGTTTTTTAAATATAATCAATTTTCTGATCAATATTATTAAAAATTAGAAAATTGATAATCTAAGCGTTAATCAAAAAAAGAAATTTATTAATTCTTTCAAAAATAATTAAATTTTTGTTATTCTTTATTTCATAAATTACACTCACAATATAATATAAACACATACCAAATAAGTCACAATTTAACTAAATTTCATGTTTTTGTTTCACTATCATCGTAATCTTATAAATAAAAATAAAATAGAAATATTTATAATATATTTTGCTTTATAAATAATAAAATAATTAAGTAGTTTTAATTTTCTTTTGAAGTTCATAACTTAGATCTTAGGTTTGTATTTTTTTTTCTCCGTTTATTACTAAACAAATAGCAAGTTAAGTATTAGGGATTCAGTTAGATGCATTTAATTTAAATTATTTGGTAGATTTGCAGCTAAATATTGTTTGTACAGCCTTTGTCTACAAAATTGGTAAAATTCTATTTCTCGTGTGAAATTTCGCCGTACAATCTCTTTGACGTAATCACTGACCGGTGGTTTAAATGAATTTGAGTTTACTTTATTAAAGTTCTTTTCTTTATCTGAAAGTTGAATAAACGCAATTATGCTAAACTCTAGAAATTAAATTATCTAAAGTTGTTTACCGTAATAAATATCAGAAGCTCCTTTAAAAAATTTAGGAATATATTTTTCAAAAACTGATAGAGTTGTATTTATATCTTCTAATATACCAACAACAGCATATTGGCTCTCGACTGCATGTTTTGCTCGTTCTAGAGCTCCAACCGTATTGAATGGTCTACAAATAAATTCATATTCATCTTAAAATCAACCAATAATTTATTAAAGTCAGTTTGTATTAAGAAATATTAGGTGTTTTTACGTGCACTCCTGGTCATGTCCGCAAAAGAATAATGTTTGTCGTCGATGATCACCGATTCCTTCACGCGACTCACCTTGACGATATGTGCATTCCCGATCACCTCTAAGCACACATGTCTCAAAATCTTTTCGTAACCATCGTGGATCTGGTAACGGTAGATCTGGGAATGCTTGCTTTCGTTCAACATAATACCATGGTGCTCGCACATAGTAATACCAACTAATTACCCGCTCAATTGGATCTCGCACAAGATTTACGTAAATTGGTGATGGAAGATCAAATCTTTTAAAGAAAAAAATATTAAACATTAATAAATAAAAATTAAAAGTAAAACTAGAAAGTAATAATAAATAATAATGATGCACGATTCATATAACATGTAATTACGTACTTTGTAAAATTTGTGTAACAGACGTGCTTTACATAAACAGATGGCGACGATAACTGGGTGACCATCGCTGCCAATTCATGTTGTTGTGGTACAGCTAAACGTATCGTTTCAACTCTTTGAACAGCATCTCGGTGAAAATGGTATGAATTTTTAATTGATAAACGTCGTAATAGTTCCATAAATGTTTGACTGCCAACTTTTGGTACACGATTGAAAAATACTATTTCCGTGCCTGCATTTTTTGTATTATTTAATTTATTAGCACTTAATGATTCCATCTGAAAATTTAATTATCATTAATGTCTATTTTGTTTAATTAATTTAATTAATATTTACTTGTCCTGTACTCTTTAAATACTGTAACATTGTATTATCTGAAAATTTAAAATAAATATTAAAATAATTTTTATGTTTTAATATTTTTGTTGAAAAATAATACTATTTATATTATTTTTCTAACTTTTCAATAGCATTATTAGTTTAAGACAAATGGGAGGTACTGTAATTTCAAAATTAACCCTGTGCTTATAATTGTTCTCTATAACAACACTTGATTCCATTAATTATTATTCCACATTCAGATATGTTTCTACATGCTCTGATTTGGATTACATATCATTATTAATCGAGAGCCTTGATCGTTACATTTAAATTGAATAACATCATGAAAGAAATAAAATTAAAAAAAAACGAAGAAATTCTCAACATATTTCATAATTTGCTTTCAATATTTCAGTATGAGAGCTCATGTCTTAATTTAAGCACCTAGCAAACTTAAAACATAATTTTTTATGTCGTGATCGTTACTAGAAAAATGCTTACAAGATCTTAAAATAGACATAAGATTTATTATTTATATGAACATATATATACTCATACTATGCTATTTCGATTTAAGTACAGAAATGACAACGTGCTTAGATACATTTATCGCTAAATATATAGCGCAAATCAAATATTTAAATATTTCATTTTGATTTCAAAACATTGATAGAACTCTAAACACCTTAACGTCATTTAAACCATAAATCTATAATAAAATTTATTTTATTCATCTATTTATAAATACAGCAAATGTAAACGTCTTTTATATTTGGTGCCATTGACGAATCGTGTCATTAGATATCTGCTATTACATCATTATATTTTAATGTAGATTTTTTTTTTCTTTCAAGATTTAGTGGAAAATAAAATATTTTGTTGTTGTTTCATTTCATTCAATTTCTCTGAAAAAAGTAGTAGTCCGTTAATAAATTTCAATGAATTTTTGAACAAATACGATTATCATTTGAATACATATTTTACAGTTAATCTATTATTAGTAGAATTCCTATCGATGATAGTTATATCATGTTATATATTTAGAAAAAGAAATGGTCAGATAAAAGGCAACTTGAAAGGTGGAAACAAAAAAGAGATTATTGCTTCAAAGAATAAAGAAAAGATGGTTTGTATTGGTATTACTAATCACTTTCAATTGCAGTTAGCATAAAAAATTGCTTAATTTAATGACAAATCATGACGGCAGAAAATCATTCACAGTAATGAGACAGGGTTTGAGTACAGTGAACTGATACATTTGAGTCAAAGATATTTCACAGTTTCAACTCGAAAAATATTGAATTTCTTAAATATAATTCAACAATTTAAAATTATTGTGTAGGGTTTGGTGATTTATTTGAATCATTTTTTTTTGTAAATAATTGGACTTTCAGTCATCATGAATGATAATTGATGTCGATCACACAGGACTAATTTAAACGGGTATTTCTACCAAAAATGGTAGTTCTAAAACTAAAATGGGTACTTCCAAAACGAGAAACGGATACTACACCTTAAATTGTATTACAAGCATTTATTTATATAAAAAAATAAAATAAAGATAATTTTATAAAATCTTTGTTTTTTCTCTCTATTTGTAGTTCTACAAATCATTATATAGAGGACACAGGCCAGGATTAACCACCTAAGTTAATCTCAGTCATTTTGTGTGAAAACTACAAAATTTGTTCTTATTATCAATAAGAATTTTTCATAATTTCGATTTAATATCAGCCATTTCATAAAGTTTGATAATTCTAGGTGAACAAATCCTAGAATATAGGACACACTGTACGTAAAGATAATTCTACAAATCTTTGAATTGTTTTTTCCTCTACGGATAGTTCTAAAAATTTCTTAAAATATTCACATATTATATGATCTTAATGATTAAATAATTAAATAATTAGCATAGAGGGTAAAACCGAAATTAAAAGAGAAGAAGATTTATATTGCCTCATTTACAAAGAAATTTTAATTTGTAACGCCTATATTGATGATTAAAGCTTCAACATCAGATTTCTACCATTTTATTTGTTTATATTTTGTTTCGCGTACAATAAATTTCATGAGAAAATATAATGTTTTGTACAATTTAATTTACTGTTTTATATCTCATTTTATTTTTACTATTTCTCTATTATTCTGATATTTGTGATATTATTTAAGAAAAATAAAAAATAAGTCTAAATAATTTTACTATAATCCAAAAGTTTTTGCAATAAACATAATGAAAAAATAAAAATGTGTAAAAAAAATAATAAGAAAACAATTATTATTCGGGTCAGTGCACTTTGTAATGGCAAAATAACAAAGTCACTCACAGCACACGTACAAATTCAATCTTTTAATGATGTAATTATTATAATCTCCATTTATTTGAAATTATCTAATTATATTTTATATGATTTAAATGCATTTCTGTTTTCTGACGTGAGACTACTGCGAAATTAACTATAAACTATAACGAACTACTACTTAATAAGTAACTAATAGTTACAATATATTGTGTCTACAGTATAACATTTTTCCGAATATAAATATAGAAATATAAGAATAATATTAAAAGTTAAACGTGCGTTTATTTGATTATATAATTTTGTAATTATTTTATTAAAATATAAATTCAGTGATGATGGATGGTTTCATACGTAGGTACTTAATAATAAAATAATAGTTGTATCGTTTGAAGTCTTTTTTTATCTTGGGAAAAGAGTACATATGTGTAAATACACAGCATTCTACAATACATTCCAGTAATATAACATAAAAATATCATGTGATTAAATATTAATATGTGAGGGAAATAAAATATGATGAACATTTTATAATTTTTATTTTTTTTTTGTGTTTACTTTTTATTTTATTTTTTTCATCTTAAATGTGTACCGTGGGTAATAGACTGAGAGAATATAAAACCTAGAATTTAGCACCACTAATACATGGCGCGTGTTAGTTGTTCGTATTAGGCTATGACATATTTTTTTTTTTTCATTTAACTGAATTTCATTTCGGAGTTTTGTAGAACTTTAATTACGAAGGTATATTATTAATATTATATAGAGTCAAACGCAAAATAATATTATACTTATAGATTAATTAATATCACTGAGATCATACCATTTTTGCATAAGATTTAGGGCCATTTTATCAATCGTAGTTTAAACTCATGTTTACCTTGAGTTTCATTATATGCTATTTTTTCAATCATAGTTAAACTAGGTTTTACCATACAACATTTTGCTTAAACTGAGTTTAGCTTAAAAGCCCGATGTTGGCCGTTTAAAGTTAAACTCAGTTTAAGTTAAACCGTGTTTGCTAAAATGGCCCTTAATGATATTCATAAAAATGAAAGAAAAAAATAACAATTACCTTGGATTAAATTATTTGCAATTCCACTTATAACACCCCCAGCAGACATACTTGGCTGTAATTTATCTTCCATTTCTCTTAATCTTGATGTTAAACTTTGTGTATGTAAAAATAAAAACAAGGTACATGACACGCCAATAAGTGCGACCAATTCTGCCGATCTGGAATTTAACAAAAACAGAAAAAATCACGTTTAAATGTTTAGCTACAATTATCTATTTTATAAAATAAAGCGATAAATAATTAAAATCACTGATGCATGCATATAACTTAGCAAATTACAGTTATTAAGTTAAAATAATGATAATCACACTTATTCCAAAATTGGTTTTATTTTAGTTAGAAAAAACAAACCAAAAAACCAAAAAAAAAAAACAGAAAACAAATGAAAAGGTGAAAAAATCTAATACAATTATTTTATTTATAAAAAATTAGAGAGAAAAAAATTGCCATGAGCACGATTTTATTTTTGTCACTTTATGGTCTGTGGAACGCGAAAATATCTAGGTTTAGTGATTGATATTGCCAAGAGCATGATATTTTTGTATAACCTAGTATTAAAATATTCTGAACATTGACAACTTTAAATATTCTGATGTACAAATTCAGCTTTAAATAATATCTGTCAATTAGTTTATTTGAAATTTTAAAGTAGAACTGTTTCGAAAAAAACAAACAATTATTTATTTTTTGTGCAAAATTTGGATAAAATTATCGCGTTACAATTACTAAATTCCACTTTTCCTAAAAGAAGAAGAAAAAAACAACGATGACGACCTACGTAAAGAATTATTAGATAAAAAAATTGTATGAACTCCTAAAACCAGTTTGGTCGAAAATATTAAATTAATTCAATTGAGACAATTACTTAAATATCTTTCAAAAAATGTGAAAAGTATTTTTTTTTCTCTGCCGTCTTATAAAACTTTATTGTTTGTGTGAATTCATATGGGAAAATAAAAAATGCCGAGAAAAACTATGATTAATTTATATGATGGTTATTTGACAGAAGATAAATAGCGCATTTATAATAATTGGATATACATATCTTAAAATACGGGTATAAAGAAATCAAACCATATATTTAATATTATTTCAAATAATGTGTAAAAACAAAACTTGTATTTTGTAAATGTACAATAAATAAAAGTACAAGTGAAAGCCTTCTTCTGATGCCGATAATATTTTTTTTTATATATATATAATATATATAATATGTAATAAGTCCGTAAGATGAAATATACCTAATAAGAAATATAAATATATATATCTATTATAATTGCTGAGTACGCAAAAACTCACAACTATATCTAATTAGTGATTGTCATTTACACCTTACATAATATAAACTGAATATAAAAAATAAAAATAATAATAATAATTGCGATAGGCGTGAAATAGATATGTGTTAAGTGTAAAGTACCACAAAACTCCTAGAGTACCATCAACAAAAAAAAAAAAATTATTGTTCCATAAAATAAAATTAAATGAATAAAAAAAAATTGAGTCGCACGATGTCAGTTATAATAAAAATGTAAAATGTTTCGGTAATGTTTAATAATATAAATCCCATATAGAAAAATTGTAAGTTGTAATTCAAGTACCTCTAAGTAGGTATATTAATTATTTTCATAACAATCTCTTTTAAATACCTTTTCCTTTCAAAATTAAGATTAAAATCTATGCTTCATCATTTTTGCACGTAAATATCGGTACAATTTAATATATGTTGCAAAAATTAAATAAATAAAAATCAACATTTAAATTCAAATAAAAGTGATCGATAGACGACACGACACAAGACGAGACGGTCATGATAGACAAATTATTAATTTTGGTGAGATCTTTATTCAATCATTTTTCATATATTTTATATCGATTATGTCAATAACATTTGATTTCTATGCAATCATTCATAATGTTTATATGATTTTAATATTTCTATATTTTTTTTTTAGTTAGTTACGTAGTAAAAGAAATTATACATTCTGTGTTTCACTTTTTCTCTTGATATCTATTATTTCTTATACATATTTATTATTTATAAATGATGTCCATCATTGTAAGTAGAATTATTTATATAAATAATTATTCATACAAAGTCAAGTCATCAGCTATGAGCTCAAACACCATTGAATGCGCGCGCGCATGATTGATAACAATCTTAAATTATTTCTCTTATTTATTTCAATATAGTTTTAATTCTTTTGTCGTTCTCGTTATACTTGAGATGTGCACATTGCGGTGATAGTTTAATTTTTTTTTTTTACGTTTTTGTATTTTATTTTTCTTTATGTTTTTTTTCACATCATTTTTGTTTTCATCTTAGTATTACATTACCACCAATGGTGCTCCATAATAAATAACGGTCTCGGTCACCAAGAAGATATTGTATTATTAACTATATATATTTATATTATACTATGGATAGTTGACAGTAGGTAGATGTTGGTACTGTTTATCTGTTCAAAGATGTAGCAAATAAGCTACTTTTTTCTTGGTTTTTTTTTTATGTTTTTTTTATTTTTTATTCTTTCTTTGCTTGATTTTATACATTATAAAATAAGGTAAGCGTACAAAAATATTTTTGTGAATAAAAACTGGTTTTAAAAAAAAATATATACATACGTATTCGTATATATATTTAAGAGAAAAATAAGGTAGGTCAACGAATAAAAATTACATATTTATTTTTATTATTATATTTTTAAATACTTTTTACTTTATTGAATTTGAACTCCATTCTCTTCATTCAAGTATTATTTTAATATATTTTATTTACTTTAAGGTACATTTTAAGAAAGTGCAATTTAAGAGCGATCAGCAAGCACGTTTCCGTTAATTTAATATTTTCGTTTTTTATCTGTTGTTTGTTTCATTTCTTTTATTGTTGCTATATATTTACAAGTTCACTTGGACAATTCGTTATAAAAACTTTCGTTCAAGATAAATTAGATACAAAATAAAATATATATATTATTATTTATCAATAAATTGCGTTGAATTCAATATTAATAATCTTATGTTAATATTTTGTGTACACAGTTGCATACATATACCGAATGATATTCAGAAGTGAAGTAATAAGTGAAATAGAAAATTAATGAATTTTTTAAATAAATAAATTATAGAAAAAAGTAAGCAAAGAAATTATGTAGATTTCTTTCTATTTCGTAGATTTTTCTTTTTTTTTTATATTTTAATAGGTTTTTATTTATTTATTTGGCACAATTCATATTAGTAGAACCTGCCAATATTTGTCAAAATGATCTGTCAGAAATTATTGAGTTTTTAATAGAATAATCCATTCATACAATCAGTCAACATCCATTTAAATCAGATTTAAACGTAAAGCATTCGAGTACCTATGAAAGTTTTTCGAAAATTTTGACATTAAATACAAATTGATTGAATGGAAACGGTAAGGAAGTTAAGTAAGCTAATACATATTTCTTTGAATTAAATTTCAATTTTCTTTTCGCCATTTTTTTTTATAATTTAAAATTGTTTTATTTCTTCAGAATATTTTGTGATGGTTAATTTAATTGTTTTTTTAAATTTTGGTAATGGTAATAATAATAAATTTAAAACGTTATTTATGAAATCATATACAAATTATTTATTTAATTTATAAAGTTACGGAAAAAATTAACGGAGCTTTTTTTTTAAATTTAAATATTACTAAGTTAATAATAATGACACATCAATACAATATTAACTGAATTTCAAAATATTTTAATATTTTTTTTATTGATTTTCATTGTTATTTTATTTGTCAAATATTTTGCAAAAATTACCATAGGTAAATTATAAGAAAGAAGTTATCGGCAGAACCTTATTTTTTTATATTAGGATATTTGTTACAAACTATCAATAAAAAAAATTGTAATTAGCATTTTTCAATATCTTCCCAGCCAGCAAAGTATGTCTTTACATTGAGAAACATTAAAATTAGGCGCAAATATCTTGAAGAAATCTTAGAGATATCTCAGTAGTGAAAATTACAAATTGCTTAAAAATATCATGTCTTAGTATGAAATATTTCAGAGGCATCTTGTGACAACATCATTAAGAACAGCATTTAAATCTAATCAATAGGAAAAAAAATCTTACAATTATTCTTTTCATGTACATGAATTGTGGTCTGCGTATTATTTTTGAGTGCTTTATTAATAATAGTTAATTAATAATACTCTCTTTTTGCAACATAATAATAAAATATGTATAGATTATATCCATTTAAAAAATCATCAAAAACAGTATAATAATAAAAGAAAATTAAAAACGCAATATTTACATTATAGATGAATTCATATGTAATATTTACATGAGCGCAACAGACTAATTTTAATTTAGGGATACGACCATTGTTTTTAGCGATACTTTTGTTTGTTTGATATTATACTTATATTAATAGTCGAAAACCAGCTTTAAAATGTTTATTCTATGTAAAAGAAAAATCTTGTAAAGGTCAAAGACAAATTTTCAAACGTAACGCAAAAACGGTGATTTTTCCGCTACTTTTATGTTTTAAAATTCTACTTATATTTCAACTATCGAGTAATGGAAAAAATATCTAGATGTATTTTATGAAAAATTATTGTTACAGAATCATTTTATATGATTTGACTTTGTTTAAGAAAAAATAATATCTTCTATGTTAATTCCGTACCAACAAAAAGTAGCAGTATTAGCACTACTTCCGCTATTTTGTGTTGATTTGGATTTGGAATTTAAGTATATATGCCGTTTTTTTTTTTTAAAATAATGTGTAATTAATGAAACGATCCGGTAACAATAATATCCCATAAAATACCTCCAGATATTTTTTTTCACATTTTTGCGGTAGTCTTTTAAAAAAGAATCCTTTATTAACCCCGCTGTCCCTTGAGATCCCGTTTCACGGTACTTTATTTAATTTTTTAAAAAAAAATCAATTTCTTAAAAATGAAGTAAAAAGACTTAAATTTCATATCTATAATATTTTAAAGATAATCTCTTGGAAATATTCTAGAGACATTGTATAATAATATACAGTAATGCAATAGAAACATTGATGTTCTCAAGACATGGTAGAGATGTCTTGAAGACATCAATGTCATTTCGAAATTTTACTACCACGTCTTCAAGATATTTCAAAGATGCTGCTGAGATAATCTCATGAATATCTATATTTCATTATAGCGCAATGTCTTGAAAATATGTAGGAGACATTAAATGTTTGCTGGGTTAATTCTATTTTTATTTATTAAATTGCTATATTTCATTCTATTTCCAAATAAGAAATAACCCACTTACATAAAAATTAAATAATTTAATTTTCAACAAAAAAACAAAATATTTACAGGTTTTTTTAGTTAAAAAATCTATAAGTCCCAATTTTTTCTTGTACCAGTGACAACAAAATTCAAGCTTTATTATTTACTATTTATTATTAAAGATTTGGAAAAAAAATGGAATATGAAGAATATTGTATGTCAAAATTTGTATACTTTCTGGTTCTATAAATAAAATATCTATTAATTTAACAATATATTATCATTTTAGATTAAATCGGTTGACGGTATTCGTGAATATTTTTCTTCTTCTTCTTTTTATTTTTTATTTAACGAGAAGCTCTATAATTAGATAATTCAATAATGATGGTGTAGATGAAAATTTATTGAAATAAAGGTCGGAATATAGTAACTGTTTTAATACATATTTGCATAAATTTATTCAGTCGTATCTCTTACTTAACTCTATATTATCAAAAACAAATTGATATCACAATGAGTCTCAATTAAATGGTATATTATGTGCTTGATGATGCTGTATAATAAAACATTAAATAATGAATTTGTATGAAACGAGCTATGTAAGAATGTTTAAGATATTTTAAAATAATATTTATTTATTTTTTGTAACAATTTCAGTAATTATGTTTATTGTTTATTTTTTTCTTTTCTTTCTTCTTTTTTTTTACTTTTTTATTTACGTTTTTTTTTTTTATTAGTGAATATAATGAAGTACAAATTGTATGTAAAATTCAAGTATGATTAGTTTCTTTAAAGTAAACAGATTAATTAAAGATTGTAGAAATTATGTTTGTTCGCTTTTCTCTTGTGAAGCATATATAAATAGTTTGAGAACTTCCTGACTAATTAACAGAAAACGATGCTTAATTTATGTAGGTTTATTTTTTTGAAAAACAAAACCGACGAATATTAAAGTCAAAGAAAGTGGTTTTTTAATTCTTCCGAATTGTCCAAATTGTTTTATTCATTTTGTATCTGTGCTAGTCAACATTATAATTCATTAATACGGGCTAGTATTAGTTTTATATTAAGTGAAATTGGTAGGGTTTTGCATAAATATTTATAATGGAAGAGACCTATATGGCCGTTTCGCCACAAATGCCGCTGATTAAATAAAAATATCTATTTTGTTATTTTCTATTTTGATTATTTTATTTAATCATGTTAGATCCAGTTTTATTGATATATCTTCAAGATATATAATATATATATAATATCTAATAAATTGCAATATACTTTCTTTCTTTATTATAAAACAAGCATAAGATTTAACATACAAATATATAAATGGCTAATCATAATAAATAAAAGCAAAACAATAATTTATCTATAACAAAAATATTTACAATATATTTTATCTGTTATTAAATTATAAGTCGTAAGGCCGCGGCTACATTGAAAATTCGTTTATGAATCTTAGTTTAAACTCGATTTAAAATTGATCCATATATAAACTAATTTTAACTTCAATCGAGTTTAATATTGTGTTAACCATAAAATAATTTATTTAATTTTTGATCCTAGCGACATCAATAATTTCATCACTAAATATAATTCTAGCCAGTTTACTTTAACCCGATTCTAATTTTTACTGAGGCCCGAAACATATTAAAAAGCAAAATCCTCACCCATACTTCACGTTTACGAACAGCTTGTATGGTTAGTCCGTCCCTAGATTTTACCCAGTTAGATAGAGCTAGAATTTTACATTGATAACTATATAGCTATAATTATATTTAAAACATCTTTTAACCACTTTGATCATTATTTTTGCTCGATTTAAAACATTAGACAATAAACACAATTTCGAACTAGATAATTCTGATT
>JAABKK020058172.1:22192-36311 GCA_011634745.2 Catotricha subobsoleta
ATAAAAAAAAAAAATATTCCACAAGTCACTATTCATTAGTCGGGTATGAAACTCATAAAACTGTAGCAACATTTTATAATGAATACCTTGGATATATGACGACTATAAGAGTACAAATTTATTAAGTATATTGTAAAGAGATTTTTTTGTCGCAATACTTTGTTTACAAATTATTGCAAAATTTATTTGATTTCACTGTGGTACATAGAGAATAAATATATATTATTATTATATATATGTTTATGGTACTGTTGATGATTTTTCTCGTGTTACCGAATATACCTACTATACAAAAATTTATGTGATGATATTGCATGATACTAAATGAATGTTTGATTGCTTTCGATTTGGTTTGTGTACCTACACAATCTACATAACATTAACACAATATTTATAGAGAGTTATAAGTTTTAATTGCATATTATTTTTGTTGGTATTACAATTTTCGTTAATTTTTCTACAAAATTTGTTTATGAAATTAATGTTGAGTGTTATAATTTTTTTTATTGTATAATAATGAGTGTCTATATACCAATTTAATTTATTGTAATTGTAATTGAGCGTGATTAAGATTCGAGGTCTATACAAAAATGATATTAATATTGAAGGATAGAAATCAAATATATGTACAATATACCCATTAATATATTCTTTAAGTAGGACATTTTGTTTAAACTTATTTAATTTAAACATTCAAATTATTTTCCGACGAAGGTATTATATGTATATATAATATATACTTGAGTGAAGTACGTAAATTGGTATTTTCCATTTATGCATGAATTATGTCGAAATGAACAATCTTTTAAAAATTACATCATAGAAATAAAACACTATTCAATCATTCATTATTTTGTTCCTTACAATATTTTGCCAAAAAATGTTTATTTGTTAACAACTTTTACTCCTATGAAAATTGAAGGGATCAGAGCCAAAGGTCACTAACTGACATTTTGGTTTTTTTTTGAGTTAGATAGCGGAAATAGTAGCAAATAACTATAAAATTATTATCACCAATTTTTAACGATTTTGAGGTGACAGATTTTTTTTCCCAATCAATCAACCATTTTCAATTTTCTCGAAATGAAATAAATGTCAGTTGGTCACCTTTAGCTATGAGTCCTTCAATTCATATTCTGTAACGGTATTAAATATTGTAAATTAAGTATTCATACCATAATGAAATATAAAGAGCTTTTCTTTCGGCATGGTAAGGATGTTATCGACTTGAAACTATTAAATTATTGGTTTATAATATTTTGTCGTGATAACTTAGACATAACGTATACTCGCATTTCAAACTATTAATAGCAAATAAGGAATAATATGTCAAAACATGCGAACTTTTAAATATTTGAATTCGCTGATGATTTTGCTGGAAAATAAGTAAATGGGTTTGTATTGAGATCAGGTTTTTTATTCTCTGTATTGAAATGCTATTTGTTTTGCTTATTTCTGCTATTCATCACAAGTAATTACTTCATTTGTAATGAAATAACAGTAAAAGGATTTTCTGACCTCATTTTCTTTTATCTTACATTTGATATAATACCTACTTATAAGCTATTTATCTAGATATGTTTCTCTATTTAATCCATATCAACAAATATGTGAAAAAAAGCATCAAAACTTCTTTCATATGTAATTATAATTATTGGTTCATGCAATGAATCTATACTTGTTACATTAGCGAAGTATTTAGTTCGTTCTTTGACATTACCTCATCACACCTTACATAATTTTTCACTGATAAATGAATGTTAGAGATAAGAAGCTGTGCAAAGTAATTACATTTCATGCGACATAACATTTTATATTTTATTTTCATTGAGATGGACTTTTTTCCACTATTGAAATATTGTTCCATTTTTCTTTCTTATTTTTTATTTTTTTTTAATTTAATTAAGATTTGTGAATACGATATATGCAGGTATTTAATTTAATAAACCAACAATATTTCATTTCAATTGATTGCTGAATTAAAAATAAAAAAATTAAATAAAAATTGAAAAATGTTTCTGTACCATTAAAAGATTTAAATTGTACTAAATAAATTCATGCACGAGACATGCCAACCATAAAATATTAAATAAAAATTATATTACAGTTTTGATGAAAATTAATTTCTGTTGTAATTTTGTAATTACATTTTCGGATATGTACGTTCGCGGTATAAGTCGCCGTATAATTATATACATTTCTTTTCATTTTCAATATGTTATAGCAGCAGGCCATTAACCTATAGTTCTCTTTTTTACTTGTAAAAACTAAAAACGTTACATAAATTGTCCACATAGAGCAATTAGAAATACAACATAAAAAAAAACCACACACATTTCTTTACGGTGAGTGTGCTGTGACTCTGACTGATTAGTTAAAAGATATTAACTAATAATAATAATAATGGTTATTAAGTAAGTTAAATTTTAAGAAAATCTTGATATCCAAATCTAATCTTATCAAACGCAATTTCAATTGTGTGTCGCTATTTACCGTTTTTATAATCAATTGTAACTACAGTAAATTAATTTTTATTGCATATTTAGAACTTCTTTTACACGAGCAAATCCAAAGGCTAAATAATCAAATCTAGATTTAAATATTTTCATAACATCACTTCCAGAAAAATTAAAATTATGATGAAATGATACAAAAGATTATGTCTACAAATTATGTAGAAGAATAAAAAATGAACCAAAAATACATGTTATTTTTGTACTGTTCATGATTCCGCCTACAAACCACAGAAAATTAAAAATCGTGCAGAAAAGTCAACACAATACATAATTATGCAAATATAATATATAACTAATCAACTATTCACAATTCTAATTTAAATAATCAACTGGTACGAGCAAGTATTTCAAATTGACTTGCAATATTTCGTCAAATGCAGTAAAGTTTTCTTCGAAAATTTTTAAGTTTTGAATAAATTAGTTTTCAAATACAAATAAAACTGTTAATTAATATCGGAAGTAAGCATTTCATTCAAGCTTTCAAAATTTTCAAAACTTTTATGAGAAGCAGAAACAAATGATGATTATAGATTTCAAGCTCTTTTCATCAAATAATTTACTATTACTATATGAACATTAAACATATTTAACGCAATATAAAATTTCGATAATCGCGAGATTGAAATTTAAGAAGAAAAAAACAACAAATTTTAAGTGATTTGGTTATGCTTGTTTGTTTGTTTTTTTTTTTTATTATAATAATATCACATTTTGTAAAATTAATCTTAAGTTATATTAAAATTATATGAAAATAAATTGGAGGAAATTAATAAAGCATTTTTTATTTGTACAGTGCGGAAATGTGTTTATGATTAGACTCTTTTTTTTTTCAGAACATATTGTTCTGTATTGGCTTAAATAAAGATTATAATATTTGATAAAGAACTTGTAAGAAAAAACAAAAATATAATAAACTGACATAGTTATTTTTTTAATTTAATGTAATTTATTTATCTTTAAATGTTAATAAATTATAAAATATATTTTTAGTCATTAGTGATTGTTGAACGATTCAGATGAAAAAATCTTCAATTAAAAGTATTTCGAATTATATATAGAAATAATGAGCAATTCTGAAGAATTTGGGAAAATTATTAGTGGATATCAAGGTCAATTATTAATTGAACAACCATTATCAATAACCGTTACAATGGTTGAAAATAAAGTCGCAGAACAACTAGAAATTAATGATGATTCAGAAGATGAAACATCTAAACAGAATTGTTGCCAAAAATGGGGAAGTAATTGGCGACAATTTACTTCTATTCTTGGTGGTATATAATGAGAATTTATTATTAATTAATATTAAACAAAAATATTAGAAATTTCTAATTCGATTTACATATTTATAATATTTAAAGATTTTCATAAAATGCCATTGTCAATAAATTGAATTGAAAGTGAAAATGTAATTAATTAATTTATTATCATAATATATAATAATAATAATTTATATTTTTAGGATTAGTTATTCTATTTGCAACTGGTGTACAAGTATGTGGTAGTATTTATGATTTGGATAAAACTACGCAGATGATTAATTATGAACGAAAATACTTATTTGAAAATGAAAGTTCTTATTTTGAGAGAGCTGCGGGTAAAGTTGCGTATGCACTAAGCTGGTCAATGCTGGGAATCATAGGTTGGTACGGAGGAGCAATAATTGGAAGTATTTTAGGTGCTATTTTAGTTCCTGTTTTGAGGAAACAAACAATTTATGTAAGTTTTAATCATTGAAATAATTTAAATAACAATAGTTTTTCACGTTTAGTTTTATCAATTGACAGTATATTGGTGGCCTTCTGTTAACCCTAAGTGGATTCATATATTCGAACATGCATGCAACTCATAATAGTGACTACTTTTTAATACAAGGACAGATTTTAGCTGGTCTTACTTATGGTCTCATTCATTTGACGGTGGTTACTCATGCTTCAGATATTGCTTCAAAACAAATGAAGGGAATTGTTTTAAGTAGTATCACTTATGTGGTTGCATTGTCAATGATTTTTGCTCTAATCAGCCCCATAACCGGTATTAAAACATATGTTTCGGCTAGTACTGATATAGCACCAAATATTCTTGTATGTGCGATAATTGCATTGATTCTAACATTATTTACAACTAATGAAACAGTTCCATTTTTGTTAATTCACAGTACAGAATCAAAAGCTCTGAAACAATATCTTATACTTCATAGTGAATGTAAATCAAAGAAAGAGTGCAAAGGTTTCGAAGAAATGAAATTAGCAGTTCGTGAAGACCAAAAAATAGGAGTAAACATTTTTAAAGATGGAAATTTGAGAGCAATATTTTTAATTATAACTGCACGTCTTGTAAGTCTATTCTCATCTAACATTCCAATCACATTGATTGTATTACGTTGTACGCAAAGGATTATTTCTGATAGTATTGACGAGCACGGAAAGGGGTTTTCATTTTTAGTTTTGGTAACATCCAGAGTGCAATTTGGATTTATTGCTATTTTTTTGTCTTGGGTTTTGGGTCGACATCGCTTCTTCTATAAAATTGGTTTTCTTAGTAGCATTGCATTTTTAATGCTAGCTGCATCAAACGAATTCGGCAAATATTCTTATAAAGTATTTTATTCATCAGCAATAGCTGTTGTGTTATTCTATGCTTTTGCATCTTTGGGCTTAAGTGCATTGCAACATGTGCAAACTGGAAAAGCTTTTCCTGTCACCAAAAAACCATGGTCACTTGCAATCGTTGCAATAGTCGAATATTTAGTTCACATATCATTGTTCTTTACTTTAATTTTTGGATCGGATAGCTTTTTATTGATCAATGTTGGATTGGGACTACTAGTGAATACAATAATATTACACGTCTCAATTTCAAATAAGTCAAAGCTGGTGATATAATAAATATAATAACTGCTTAGTTATTCAGTATGATTAATTATTTAACAAGAAATAAATAATAAAATAAAAAAAAATAATAAAAATTATTTCTTTTAAATTAAATATTATGTATTTTGAAAAGTTAAAATATTATAAAAACTATTATAAATCTTATGCAGTGTAATTTGTCTTCTTTTTTTTCCATTTCCAAAATTTCTACAGGTAAAGCTTTTACTTTGCCATATTAACCAATTTAAACAATAATTCATTTTTGGTATGTTTGAAGACAGGTGAAATCTTTTCTGCATTAATTATTTAGTTTCAGAAAGTATATTTTTGGTCTAAACTAAAAGCTGGTATAAAAGCGGATAAAAACAAAGTACATATATTGTGAATTATGTAATGGATGTAATGGATGTAGGATTTCGAAGAGTTCTCTGAAGGGATTTGTTATTCTTACACTATCTATAGATGCCTTTTTTTGTCTATATATTTATATATAGTACACAGTTTTGCTTCAGACAACATAAAGTTTGTATAGCGGAGTCTCTTGTGTGTGTATGGATTGTCCATGGCTTTAGACAGCCCAAAGATAATCTATAGCCTGTCTAAATCGATAGACATAACTTATGCAAGAGACTCCGATATACAGACTTTATAGAGCCTATAGAAAACTATCTAAAAATACCTATTAGCACTAAAATATAACTAGATTTTAATCTCAAATATTAATCTATTATCGTAATAATGAAAAAAAATAATCATCATCCATACTATTCTGAAAACAAAGTAACAATAATAATAATGAAAATGCCTTATGCGCTTTGTAATTTTTCACTTTCCCAATAATTACTTACCTATCCTATCCTCTATACTTATTTATTTATTGTTGCTACAATTTTTTTTTCTTTAATATGGTTTTTTCGTCTTCTTAAAACTATATGTTTTGTTTTTTTTTATTGTCGCTATTTTTACTGTATTTTATCTATACATATGTATATAAAACTCTTTACTATATTGGCCTTAGTTACGATCATTATATAAATGTCTAACACAATGCAACTTGTGATGATGATGATGATAATGTTTGATATATAAATAAAATATAAGAGATTTCTTCTTTTAAAAAATTAAAAAATATTTCTGTACTATTTTATGCATCGCTTGCTTGCGTTTTTCCTAGAAAATAATAAAATAAATTATAGTTTCCTAATATTTTGTTATGAGTTTTTTTTTTATTATTTAATTTTAGCTAAATCATAATAAAATCAGATTAACATACGTCAAGAGTTCTAAGTTGGTAAATAGATAGATACAATGCGTACTAATTCATTTAATTTTCTAATTATAATTTATATGAAATGCAATATTATTTTTAAAACAATTTATTAAAAAAATAAATTATTTTATTTTGTTTTAAAAATTTTAGTGTCATAGTCTAAAAATAAAGAGAATCAAATATTAAAATTAATTTTACTGATCGAATGTTTGAAAAAAAAAAAATTAAGAAATGAAAACTTTTAGCAATTATCACTAAATTACTTTATAAGAATAGGGCATGCAAAATATTAACCAATAATATGTTATTTCAACAATTCAACATAAAAGTAACTTTATTAAATGTCTCAATGCCATTCTAGATACAATTGTACGCAGGTTGTATTTTTATGCGTAATGGTAATGTACAAATAACCTATTTCTAACCTCTGTTGCTTATATGTGAAGCAAAAATAATATTAAACAAAAGAAGAATTCTTAAGAATTGCGCAAATTTAAAATTTCGCACATACCAAACAGCAACTTAAAACTTTACACTAAACTAAAATAAAAATATAAGTCATTCTAAAAAAAATGATCTCATAAACAAAATAACTTACACGATTATATATTATATTTATTATATTTAGCTTGTAAGTACAAAAAAGCTTTGTTAGCAATATTATTTGTAATTGGTACGTTTTACGTTTAATACCATACAAATATCATCAACAATTAATATTCAATAGTAAACAAATGAAATTAAATTTTAAAATATATATTATATATATATGTAAATGTATATACTTACAAATTTAAGTAAAGTGCGAGTATAATTTAAAACAAAAAAAATACTACTACCTACTTACAGTTATAATATACTATACAGAATTATTATATGTCACATATGAACAGTGATGTAGAAAATGGTTAAATATGGTTTGGCCGAGTTTCAGTTAAATTTTTTTCTTTTTTCTTTTTGGCATTTAATTAAATTTTTTGTTTGTCTTATGGATCGAATAACAGAATTGCTAATCAGTGATGTAATTGAAATTGCCAAAAATTATAACTAAACAGAAATCAATTACAGGTAAAATTAGTATTTCAAATTGAAAAATGCTTTTTTTCTTTCTTTCTGTACAACTAAATGAAAACAAATAAAATTGTAAAATCGAATTTGCTATTTTAAAATATATATATTGTATATTATATTTTTTTAATTATGCGCATCGCAACACCACTGATGATTATAGCACACGTCGAATATACAAAACATAAAACATTGTTAAATAATTAATAAATATATGTTTGCGGTGTGGCGGTGTGGGCACATGCCACAACATGACTTTTAAAAAATTATTATAAGCAAAGTACATCACCATAAATTCAAAAATATTAATAAATATTCCTAATAAACAATTTTGTATGTTTTATCGGTACGATGTTTATTTTGTTTTTGAGTGGTAAGTAGAAATTTTTTTTGTGCTTTTTGTTTTTAAGTTTTTATTAAATATATTAAACCAAATTTATACAATATATAAAAAATAGAGTTTTCAACCTACATGCAACGTAATCATAAAATAAATTTAAAAAAAAAAACAATTGCATATAAAATTCATATCTCTTTTTATTGACGAAGAGGGTCGCCCCCCACACAAATGATATTACTTAATATCCGAAAAAAAAACATTATTAATAATAAATGAATAAATAAAGAAGTAAATCGGTCTTAAATTGATTTCATCAAAAGCACTAAAGCAGCCTGCTGAAAAACAAACAATACAAATCTTAAGCATATGAATCAGACAACAAATTAAAAAAAAAATGAAAAATAATAAATACCTTAAATTTTATTAAAACTCATTACCTGCTTGTTATTTACTTTAGAAATAAAAATGAACGATCTATTAGTACTTTAAAAGAGGAAAAAAAATCGAAAGTAAATGGAGAAACTTTTTTTTTTATTTTTTTATATATGTACTAAACTTATATTATTATTTTACTTATCATTGCTAAGATGAAATAAAACTAGCATCCCACAATATTAGTTGCTACAGCTGTTTTAAATGAAATTGAAATTAAACCAATTTCATACGTACAACATCAACATGAATATAGTGTTCATTATATATGCTGTGATTGTTTGTATGTATTTATTTATTTTAAATAGTGTGCTCTAGTGCACAAAGTAAATGTCTTATGATGAATTGACTGTGACACCCACCTTTACTTTTTGTGTGTGTGTGTGTGTCTTTTTTTAATTTTTTAAATGTTCAAAGTCAATTACTTTAAAAAATAAAATAATAAGAAAAAAAAACTGAAATAATTTTTTTTTTTTTTTTAAGTGGCAAAACAATTTTCAAGTTCAAAATCTCATGACAAGAACAATAAAAATAAGTTGCTTTGTGTCGGTTTTTTTTCTTGACGATTTTGTTTATTTTTGATAATTTACGAAATGTGATTTCACTTTATTGTTGTTATCTCGTAGTTTTTATGTTTATTTGATTTCTTTCTGAATTAATTAATAAAATAAAAAGAGGTTTCACTAAATATAGTAAGTATCAGTCACGCGGATCTATACAGCAAAACTCAACTTCTATCAAAGAAGATACTGGGAAAAATGACAATGTTTTTGTAAAACTTGGATAGAATGGATAGAATGTAAGAAACAGAAAACTAGCATATGATAGTTAATAGGTTGCTGAAATAGATATAGATATGAACATAATAAATCTCAATTGCAATCAATTTGTCATAATCACATAATTTTAAATCATTTGCTTAGGTGACTCGTACATACTGGTTTCTTGTGGACAATTGTAAGAGACGCTTTTGTTAAATAAATTCTTACAAAAAAAAAAAATGTGACAAAAAATACTAATTTAATTATAATTTCAAACTTCTTTTGTCTTGAACAAAGAAAATAGTTCTTAAACATTATTAAAATACTATATTTTAAAAAAATTATAGAACTGCGTAAACATAATGTATTAAATTATATTTAAGTTTAGGAAATTTATACCTAAAAACATTATCATGAATATTCATATCTAAAATGAACAATTGTTTTGGGAATTTCCTATTTAACTAATTTTTGCAAATTATTAAATTGGTACATTATACTGACAAATTGTATTACTTTGTTTGATTAAAAGTGTTTCCGTAGAAAAAAAAATAATTTCTTTAAGAAGCTCCTGCTCATTTATAAAATATTGCATGGTATTTTTTTTTTTAAACCAAAAAGTTTAATGTTGGTTTGGAGTAATTACCATAAGACCAAAAACTAGTAAGAGATAAATCATATTATCTAGAGACAATAAAAATATATGAGTTTCCGTAAATTAAAAGCTGCTTAACAAATAAGAAAAAAAAAGTTTATAATATTAACACATTAAGGGTTAATTTGCTAATAACGATGCAAGTAAACAACAAAACAAATGCTATTTAATTATTTAACGATCACTTATAAATAGTATACAATATATAAGTTGCACGTATAGTTACGGGCTATATCAGAGCTATATCGTACAAGTACAACTTAATGATATATTCATGCAAACTGATAGACTAAGATCCTGATATTCTTTAATTCCCTAAAACAGCTGATTGACAGAATTTTATGATAAATGTTGTTTCTGAAAATCTATCACCAATATTTGAAAGCCATCTCTAAATTTAATGTTATTTCAAAAACATACAAAGACGTCTGTGTGTCATCATGTGCCTTTTATGTAAAATCATCTAAAATTAAAAAAATGCATTAAGAATCTTTTCGATCATTCAGTAACACAATTTTTCAACTTTCATATTTCAATTTAAGCATAAATCGAAATTAATTACACAGATACAAACAAAACTCTATTATAGTGTGTAAATTCATCAATTTAAAAAAATAAAATAAAAAAAAGAAACATAAAATAAAAAAATTCATACGAAAAAATAAAACACTTCAAATTCCATTCAGAAGAAAGCTCAACCGAAAAACCAAAAAAAAAAAAAATAGAAAAAAAATAATTTACATAAATATTTTCACTTTGCTTTGTAAAAATAATTGCTATAATAAAAAAAATCTTGTCAAAAATACATATTTAATTCAAAGATAAACCAAATTAAACAACACTGATTGTTAAAATTATGGTATACCCATTTCCATATGAATAATAAATTTAAAAAAAAAAGAAAAGAAATTTTAAATCTAGCGATTTTATTTAAATTATTCTACTTTTAATTTTAAAAACAATTTAATTATATTTAAATTTTATAAGTAATTACCTTTTTGGCAAAAACATTCGCCTGTATCTCAATATATAATCCATTTGTCTATTCGTCGTTAATAACCATGTATGCATAAATATCACAAAATTATTTAATTAATAATTATTTTAATAAGATGGAATTTAATCTGTTTTCGTTTTTTGTTTTATTGCTTTTTTTTTTTTGGTGAAAGAAAAACTTTTTCGGTTAAACTTTCTGGTAATTATGTGTAATAATTCTTAAATTCACTGATCTTTTTGATTGCTTTCGTTCATAATCAAAAGAAAAAAGTTAAATAATGTATCATATGTTGTTAATTTGATATAATTACATAGACTTTTCAAAAGTTTCTTATTAAAGCATTTTAGGCCGCATGAGCAATTGATATTTAGTATTCTTTTAAATTGAAATTGATCGATATGAATGTGCAACCAAACGAAATCACCAAATTACGATAGATCGATTAAAGCTCACGTCTTGTCGCATACTATTATTTTGAATATTAATTTTTTAATAATTATCTTCTATATTATGAAACCGGAACCACAATAATATTATACATTAAAATAAAACGACCAAAAAAAAAAAAAAAAATCAAATAAACAAATACCACAGTCCGTATAATATTTTATTGTGATATTTGTTTGCATTTATAAAACTTATATTATGTTACTGTAAATTATTTAGTTATTTTCGTTAACACATTTTGTTTTTTTATTCAATTGTGTACTTTTAAAATTTTTCCATATTAAAATATTTTTCTAAATTCTTGCTTTATGCAAATTTTTTTTATATTGTTTTGTTTATTTATTTATTTTATTTTATTTATTTTTTTGTGAACTGTTGAATTTACGCACAGATTTCGCTCGCTTTGATAGATGTCTAACAATTCTATTGTTGATTTGTCGTGATTTACTATCAATTTGAATGAAATCACTCAAAAACAGCACCAAAATTTTAAAATCAACCACACCTGTTGACGAACGCGAGTCAACTGAACAATTTTAAGCGGCAGTGTCTCATTTGACCGCCTTTTCGTGGTATGGTTCGTTATACAGTAAATTATATTTAAAAAGATATAATGAAGCTGGTACGTATATGTACATTGTTGCGGTACCCATCCAGTGTTTATCATTTGCAGTCATCATCATCAGCAACAACACCATCGTTGTGTGTTTACCTTTCTTTTCATTTTTTCTGGTTTAATTTTGTTTTTTTTTTTTTAATAAATATATGCATATTAAACGTACAGCAACGAAGATATACAGCGTGATCTGAATAAAAGTGAATAAGTATAATATAATGTGTCGTTGAGGTTGAGAGGTATTGCTCACATTATTATATAGTTTAATATGTAGATAACAAAATAGAATAATGATTCATATAAGAAATAATAGAAGCTTTTGTTGAAGCACAATCAACTTAGACATCATCAACCATGGTTACACACAGTATTCTTTCATTCCATAAAAATATATACCTACATATTTTTTTTTATTATTTACACTTTTTATAGAGCAATTTTTGCTATATCATGTTTGACGAAAACATAATTTATTATTCGTGAATTTTCTACACCGCAAGCATTAGATTATTGCCAAATTAACTATTTAAAGATAACAAAAAAAAAGAACTAAAAAATTATGTATATATAAACATTTAACTTTTAGTCAAAAGGTAGACAAGCACATTGTACTCGAACTCACATACCTGCTTGTTCATTATTTAGTGAGAGTGCTAATTGAAAAATTGATATTTGACTTGCTAATTAATGTTTTTAACATTGCATAAATTATATACGTTGGTTGGCTTTTTTTCAACATTTTTTTAGGCTATTTTTAAAATGAATTGTTTTTATTTAAATTAAAATATTGAAATCTTTAATGTTTTGTTACCAAGAATAATACAACAAACTGCTGAATCGTATTTTATTTCTTTTTTTTATAGTTGTATATGAGATGCATTTAAAATAAAAACAAAACACAATCGTATTAGATCAAAGCTAATTTCAAATAAACAGTGATATATTTATTTATTTATTTATTTAGTTTTTGTTTTTTTTTTTTAATATTTATTTATTCCTAGCTTTTCTAATAAATTTTCATAAAATATGGTATTGTGGTTGATCGTAATTTTAAATAACAAAAAAGCAATATTGTTCTTTTATTTATTTATGTTTTTCATTGGCGAATTGTTGTGCGAGCGTTTGTACAATCGTTTATTCTATGCAGGTATTATGTTTTTAAAGAGACTTCAAATATATTTTAAAATTTCAATAATAATTATTTTTTTTCATTTTTTTTTCCATCTGACAATAATAACAGCGAGTTCAAAAACTGAACTTTAACAATGAAGAAAACTATTTAAAATAATAATGAATATTATTATTTCTTTTCATTATTTAGCATGAAAATTTAAATTATAAAAACAATTTACAATTTTTTATGTATTTTTCAGAAAATAAAATAAGCTTCATTTTCTACATTTAGTGGCAACAAAATGTATTAATTAATTTTATGTAAGCTATATTCAAACGATTCCAACAGAGTGGGACGGTTAAAAAAAAAATTGTCTGATTTTTAATTTATTTTTAGATTTTAGGTAAGGAAATCAAAAATACTTATTAGGCTCGTATTTTTTTCTATAAACTTATCAATTTCAATTTGATCCCATTCGTTATAATATCCCAAATCTCATCAAACTATGGAATTTATTTAATGTATGAGTATGAGGATCAAAAATAAAAAAGTACTTGTCTAATATTTTCGAAATCCTTATACACAAAAATAAAATAAAAACAACATTGTTTTATTTTTCACTGGAATGAAACAGTTGTGTTCTCATTACGACTGATTTATTGAACATATTACATTTAATCTAACTTTAATAGAATTTGTTAACATCGCAAGCTATATAACTACCCGAACGTAAGAAAGTTTCAATTTTACCTTCCATTTTTTATACTATATATGCAATAATAAATTTTCAAAATTACGTTATTTTAATAAAAATCAATTATTCTTGAACTGAACTTTCTTCTAAAAACCTATAACGTGCGGATTTCACGAAAATCTCATTTTTATCCAGGGTTCGGAAAAAATCAGATTTTTTTGATAAAAATCAAATTAATCGATTTTTTTGATTTAAATCATGATTTTTTTGAAGATATTTATTTTTTCTTGCTCTAGGAATGTAATATTTTTCCACATGTTTTACATTTGGCTTTGG
>JAABKK020058183.1:0-21406 GCA_011634745.2 Catotricha subobsoleta
ATCGTTTTGGTCTCCGCTAAGTTAAAAACATTTTTTTTTTTTTATTTTGCTCTTAACTTTTTGCGATTATAAAAAAAAAAAAAAAATACATACCCTATCTAAATTTCTCAAATGTACCCCTCCCTGAAATCAGAAGCGTGTGCACCTATGGGCATGAGAGTAGAGTTTAGTTTAAAAAAGAGTGAAAGGGAAAAGAAAAAATGCCAAACTGGCCGTACTTAATGGCGCAATAAAAATTAGTGCGACATTATGAAATTTATTAATTTTTTCGATTTAAATGAAGACATTTAATAAAATCATCTTTAAAATAGATACAATTGTATTTAAAACAATTATTTGAAAAGTTATTCTAGTTTCTATTTGTATTTTGTTTGATATTAGATATTAAAGCTGTCTACTTCTGTTTTTTTATAATGCCGGTAACGCCTAAAACGTAAATGGCCGCATGTACATATGCTGGTATGGGTTAAATGATGTTATATCATGTGTATGTGTGAAGTGAATGTAAATGAGTGGGGAATTTATCGAATAATATAGTCTTGCTTAAATGTCGTGTTATTTAAAATGTGTTTAAAAAATGAAGAATATTTCGTTGTTTTCATGGTTTTCTTCTAAAATATCTTTGACCAATTAGCTCCGCATAAAGCAATAAAATGCGTTGTCATAAGAATTGAAAAAATTCAATTCCTTTTCTTTAAACACTGTTTTTTTTTTTTGGTTACTTACGACTTAATGAAACGATATAAATAATATGTACATAAAAATATCCTTATTTCACTAAATTTAATCAATTTTCATTGTTATATTTTATGAATTCTTTGATCAACATTTTGTTCTACATCCCAGCGAATATCTATGGAATGCAGACTCTTAAGATGTTTATACTTTTTATAGAATGTACCTGTTTCGAAAGAAATTGATTTCATATAAATTATAGGTATACTTAAAGATTTAATTAATAATTAAGCGTAATAAGCACAGATACATATTTTTATATATTTATTGTTTGCAGCTATTTACTATTTTACTTGTTTTGAAAGATTTACTTAGAAATTATATTAGCCGGCATAAACCCCTTTGGATTAGAGCAATTTTATATAAAATAAATAAATATACATACCAATATATATATTCTAATATTCCCCTAACCCCTTACGTGTTTCGACTTTCACATGCTTTTCGTCGTTCAAGGATTTTGTGCCGATGCCTCCTATTAACTTGGCGCTTGTATTTACTATATTGCTTATACATATAATTTGATATACAAAAATATCTAGTTCGTATATATTACCATGAGTTTGTATTATTTTAGCTAAGCTATGGCAAAGAAATATTATACATAAACGTAAAATATTCTTACATATAAGAGAATTCGTCTATATATATAACCAAATATAATGTGTATTATATATACCGATTCATCCTATATTATATAAACCTTTTGCTAAACAATATATTTATACACACAAGAATTATACATTTAAGATTTGTGTATAGAAAAATGTAACTACGTACCACCAAATGGCTCTCGCTCTTCCATCTTCTCTTTCCCCGCATATCTAAGGTTTTCATGCGGCAAAGGCAGACAATTTTTGTGTGAATTTCAAGTTCTTTAATCGCATTCGCTTGTCAGTCGTATTCAGGTCGCAACAAAAGGGGCACGCGTTAAATAAATTACGATAGAAATTTTTAAAAAAAAGTAAAAAAATATTTTATTATTTTTTTTTTTTTAACAATTCTATGAAAAAAATAAACTCAAATATTTGCTTTCCGAGTGAAAAATTATGTGCAATTATACAAATCAAATAAAACATTTTGTATAATTTTTTATTCAAAAACCGCATACAACAAAATTAAGTTAAACTTAAATCAATAGATTTTTTACGCATAAAAAAAAAGAATATCGAACAAAAATTAATTTGATTTCTTTTCATACAAAATTTTATTTTTTTTAAAAAAACTATAAAAGCATCATCAACCGCACAATATATTGAGATAAATAGACATAAATTCAGTAAATTGCAAACAGTGTTTTAAATTAATAAAAAAAAGAAAAAGAAGAAAACCAACACTTCAGAACCAGAGTTGTATAAAGTGTAATGCCTGTTACAGCATCGTATGAAAAGTGTTTGATTAATGTTAACGAATTTAATAATAAACAATTAATTTGCCGGTGCCGCCTTTTAAGTCGATCTACTTACGTACACCTAAGAAGTGGTATTAATAATAGTAATAACAAACTAATTTATAACAATACAATTAAGACGTGTTATCATATTGCATTGTTATCCGGATATAATTCCATTTATTGCAACTTTATACAGTTTACTTAACCGCATCAAAATAAGTACCGGCTTAAAAGTATAAAACAACAAAAAAAAAAATAATTTAACTGTGTGTTTAATTAATTTTCATAAATTCGTACAGAAAACACTATACGCAAAAGTAATATTGCTGCTGTATACGTGGTGAAAAGTTTTTAATAAAAATTTATGTTTTTTCGATTTCTGTGCGTGAATAACATTTTGTTGATAGTGGCTTAACAAAAATATTGAAAAAATTTTTGTTCAAAATATATACATAATATAGTTTATGAAGAACGAGCTGGCTCTACATTTATTTCTATCATCTTTTTAATTAACAACAATATTGTGGAATAATTCAAAGGTAATAAAATATATAGGTATATAAATATATTTTTTTTTTTTCTCTATTTCCAATTGTAGTAAGTATGTAATTTTTTTTTTTTAGTGGGAATATTTTTCGATTCATCTTAACAATTGGTATCAAAGTGTATACTTTTATTACAAATTATTGTGAAATAACACCACAATTAATTGTAATAATGACTAAATAAGGCGTTTTTCATTCTCTCGAATAAAATTACTTAATATAAAATTTTATCCATCTGTTTCTTCTACCGCAGCAAATTCAAAACCAACGAAAAAAAAAAAAATATATATATTTTATATTAGTACAAGTGCGCAATGTATAAATACGTGGCATAGCTGCTGCTCTTGCTGTGCTCTGTACTATTTGCCTCTATCTCTTTCGCTTCTCTACAACTTTAAATCGAGTCACATACAAATACATGCCACAAATCAACTTTTTTTTTCGTTCGTTCGTTTTTTTTTTCTTTTTTATCAATTATTTCCATTTTATCATTTTTATATATACAAAGTGTATTATATACAAAGTATCACACACGTTGTATTGTATATTATGTACACATAATTCTCTTGTTGGTCTTGCCGGCGCGGCTAATGTAGAACCTTTCACCAGAAACCGGCTATATATCGTTGATATATTAAATTACGCGAATGAATTTCTGCGCATGTGTACAAAAAAAAAAAAAAAAGTTTATTTCACATTTGTATTAAGTAGGTATAAATATAATTTAATTTTTAATTTTTTTTTTGTTGCAAGCTTTTTTGTAGTTTTAACTTTGTTGTATAAAATTATAGTCGTCGCACAGTAAATGATCAACGCAGTGGTGTCATTAAATGAAACATTTGTCAGAGTATCAAAAGCCGATATATTCACATTTTCAATTTTTAAATAAAAGTTTTTTTTTTTATATACCTACATATATATGTAACATGTAAGTAATCGGTAATGTGACGAAATTCTATTAGTAAATTGCTTTGTCAGAATTAAGCTAGGCATCTGAAAGACTTAATAGACAAAATGTTTCTCTATATCAGAGAACGTTCCTAATTTCTAACTTATGATGCAAATAATACTATTGATCATATATCTTTAAACATTAGTTAATATTGAGTTGATTTAATCTATTTTCTCAAAATCTTAATTTAATTGAACTTATCGTTGTTTTATATTGTGGCATTTTTTTTGTTGTTATAGAATATATAGTTACTTGTAGTTATAAAAAAAATAAAAAAAAAACAAAACAAAAAAAATTAAATATATTTAGTTATTATATTTCGCTATGTTGTGTAATTCTACCTTTTGTGCTTCGGTTATAGTTACTTATAAGTTTATAACCAACCGGCGACAATATTATAATAGCTAAGAATAAATTAACTTACTAAGGACTTACATTTTTGCAATGTAAATGTCTAGTAAGTAGTAAATATACATATAAGAATAATATTGGCTTAGGGTACCTTCTAACTCGCGCTTACATTTTATTATAATATCGTTTTTCGTTTTAATTCTTTTTATTATTATTTTCATTTGTCAGTTTTATTTTACTATATATTTGAATTGCAGAATTATATTTTATGTATACGTAATAATAATAGATAAAAGTAAATATTTTTTTTATTATATATATGTATATAGTTTATATACGTACAATTGTACCTATAAGCAAATGAATGTGGTCGTTGTCTGTCTATCGCGAGTCTCCTCTATAAAACTTTGTGTTCATTTTTAACTTTCTCGCATCTTTCTCTTTAATGTAATATTATGATAGAATGCAATTGTAATTCCAATGTAATTATAGTGCACTCGAATGTACGTGCTTTTTACACACACAGACCATTTAATATTGCAGTGCAGTTATAAACAACTATGTTTGTAATACCAGTTGTGTTTTTTTCTACTTTTTTTTATTTATTTTATTTTGTGTTTTTTGTTTTGTTTTGGTTTGTTTTTGTTTTTGTTTTTTTTTACCGATGATCGTTTTATTAAGCTTTCAGGCATTAATTAATTGGCAGCTTAGCATTAGTTTTACGCTAGATACTTGAATGTGGACGTTGGACTGAATTAATATTATTATTACTTTTTTTTTTTTCTTTTGCAAATTAAATTCAGTTTTATAGTTTGCGAGAGTTGTTTTAGAGGTCGTTAAAAGAATGTTAATTTACGTGAATTTCTGTTTAATATTTAATCGGCTTTCTATTCTCACCAGTAAAAGGCTTGTAATCTGGAAAAATCAATGCATTTTTATTGTCGTCCACCCTATTTATAGATATTTGTTGTTTTTTTTTTCAGTTTCCATTAAATTCGTATATCTTTTTATTCACCCGGTGATAATGTTTAAGAGAGGTTAACTAATAAAATAAAAACCCAAATGTCATTAGTTTCAAGCAATAAATTTTTTACATAATTAATTGTTTATAATGAAAAGTTAAAATTCGAAATAATTCAAAAAAAAAAAAAAAAAAGTTGTATATTAATTTCATTTTTCTATAATTCCTTTTGTTTTTTTTTTTTAATGCCTTAATAACATAGTAAAACCTTATAATAATTCCACTAAAGTTATTACATACAATTTTTCAATAGCTTAGAGCCGCTTAACAAAATGACAGTATAATCACACTAGGTAGGGGTTTCTCTTTTATTATCGGGATATCTGTATTGAAAGAAAAATAAAAAGAAATGACTGTTAATAAGTCTACCACACGGTGCATTTAATAAAGGATGGGCTAAGAAATGAGAGTAGATGGACCAGTTTAACACTGCACTCTTGTTTCAAAAACTGTTATACATATAGGTACTTTGCTGTTAACATCTAATTTCCCTTCTCACTATGATTATTCTATGGCAAAACTTTCACACACATAACAACAAAAGCAAAAAGAAAAAAAAATGAAATTACTTATTATTTACTTATAAAAGTTATAACTTATAAACCAAAACAATATATACTTATTCAATAAATTGTCGCATTAAAAATTGGTATGAAGTAGGCGGTAAATTATTATATGGCTTCTCGCTCTACATGTAAATGTATAGATAGATCCTATAATTGTATCAGTCAATTCTCAGACAAACCGGCCGGCATTATATTACCAATAATATAACACAGATATACATAACGAAAATAGTGTCAATAACGAGCAACATTATTATAATTCTAGTGCAGAGTGATTAGTGTCTGTTTGTATCTCTGCCAATGTAATACTCAATACCATCGTGTGCGGTTTAGCCGAATACAATTTCATAGTTGTTTCTCGTATATAATAAAATTTCAATTATTAGCCAGACAGTTAAACCGTTATAATTGTTGCTTGATGTCGAACGTAAATGAATTATTTTTCTTTTTCGGTGCATTTTCTCAACGCAATCAATAACAATACTTTTATATATACTTAAATATTTTTTTGAATTGAAAATCAATTGTTGCATCGATTAAATTATCAGAATATGTATAATTGTGATATTTATTACCTGGCAAAGAAGGCCTAAACTGGATTACACTAACACATATATTCCACAAAGGACTATTTTTTTTCTCATACAGGTAAAGCAAAAAAAAAAAAAGAAAACAGAAAAGTATTTAGTTCTTTTAATTTTTCTAAAGAAAAATAATTATTTGGTACCTTCCCACCAATACAATACACACACACAAATACAAAAAAAAACAACTAAGATCACATCTGTTCGTTTTAAATTATATTTATTTAGTACTTACTTAATTTTTTTTTTTTTTTGATATGAGATTTTGGTTTTCCATTTTTGAGGGTAAAAAAGAAAAAGAAAAGAGAACGAAATAATTCTAGTGTAATATGCTGGGCTTGTGGTTTATTTTTAAAGTAAAATTTATCGTAAACACGGAAAGAGAGAAATTGCTCGAAAAATTAACAGCAAATTACTAAACCAAGCCAAGCCTAAATATTGTTTGAAATAAAATAACGAATGGGAAAACAAAAGTTTTTATTAAAATCAATATCAAATAAAATATTGTTTAAAAATAAAAGGCAATTAGTACCTAATATTAAACGATCGATACTTCATTTTTGCTAAGTTCAATGCACACTCTGTGTGGTCCAACAAGAAAATCATTGTTTAATTTGTGTTGGACATTCATAATTTAGTCTACAAATTGTGTATGTTTTTATTATTTTGTTTTTTATGTGATGATTTCGAATTTAACATTTGTCGGGGTTTGCATTTTTTTTTTTCGTTTTAAATCTACATTTGTTGATTTAGTTTCCCTTACCGAGTGAGTAGTTATTCACATATTGCTTTTATTTTATAATATATTTTCAAAAAGCCATATTGCTATGTGCGCATTAAAACATAAAGATTTGTAAAATAAAAGAATAAAAAAAAAAAACATGAGAGACCACTTAACAATTGCATAGTGGGGACGTCGGCCAAACTATATTGATATAACTTTGACTCTGGCCACTGTCTATAATAATATTATTATTAATAATAAAATGTAATATGAGAATGACGATGTGATCAACATAACAACGGATGTTGCATTTTTTTTCCTCTTTCATTTTCTTTTCTTATTTGCTCTTAAGTGAACTTAAACTTACATTACAACTCTTTCAATTTTTAACACTTCGTGATTATTATTATTATTATTTTTTTTTTCTTTTCACATCAATTAAGGTTTCATAATTTAAGAACTATTTAGCATGAGTTGCTGCGCTCTAAGCACAGTTTACCAAAAAAAAAAAAAAAAGATTAAATGAAATGCATAAACAAAAATCAACATGGTGGTATTTTCTGTTCGGCATTGTTTACATATATTATTATTTTTTTAATTGGTCCAGTAGATCGGGCGGCATTTTAATCGATCAATATATTTGATATTTTATTTGTTTCTTAAAAGACATTTTAAGAATAATTAAACAAAAAAAAAAAACGTCGATTTAACCGTTGTTTATATGAGAGAACGCTATTCGCAAGCCTTTATATTAATTTCATATTCACAGCTTAAATATATATATATTTTGTTTTTTCTTTAATTCCTATTAATCGTATGTTCTCAGTAAATTTTAACAAATAAATTCTGCATAAACAGTATTCGTCAGTCAATATTTAATTCATAAATTTTTGTTTTCAAGCATCTTTCTGTTCATTAAATTTAACGAAACGTTTGAACTTTGGACTTATAAACAATAAAATCTATAAGCAAATAATATATATAATATGCAGACATTACTGTTTGTAGTTGAACACAGTGGCGGTGAGGTGGGGGTTCCAAGTGTTTATAAATGCGAAATAGTTTGGCCGACTATAAGCAATCGATAATATTCATCTAGTCTAAAAATAAATGGTTCGTTTGCTCTGATAAATTCAGTGATTCAAAAAAAAAAAAAATCAGTTGTTTCATAACTTAATGCAATCACACCAATTTTCATATTGTTACGAAATATAATACTTTGGTCTCGTCAAACATTTAGACAAAAACAAAAACAAAAAAACCAAAATGTATATTATTTTAATTTGCATTTTAGTTATTCCAAACAATTTTTTTTTCTTCTTTTTGTTAGAATTCTATTTAAGTGCCAAAAATAGTCAAATTTTCATATTTCAATTAAGCACAGTCATGACAACAATCAAAATAATGACTCATCACATTATCTTATAAAATAAAAATAAAAACCGGCTATTTAGTAAATATAGCGCACATACTACATACAACCATACAAGCAAAGTTAATTCGATACACCTCTTGAAATTCGCCTACATAACAATTGTATTTCCCTGTTATTATTATTATTATTATTGGTTTTAAAATATAAGTTATATTGAAACCCATTTTACACAACAAAAAATTAATAGTAAATAACAATTTTGTGTTGTTTATGTTTATGAAAATAGGTACGAGAATAGCAATTAGATATTTATGATGCATTTGCTTACTAAGATTGTGGAAAGGTGAATTTAGTGTAGGAATACGATAAATACGTTAATACGTTAAATTGTGCATTGGTATATAGGCAGGCATACATGTGTTACGTGTCAACATTATATTTCCTAATGACTAATCGATTCGTTTTATTTGTTTTCTTTAGTAATAATTTATGATGATTGCTTATAAGTTTGATGGATGTCTTATTGTTAAGAACTTAAAATCAACTAAAATAAAAATATCTCATTTTCTAATAGTTAAATCAGTTTTATTTATTACATTATTATAAATCAATTATATGAGAAAGTTTGTTAAACATTCGTTTTAAGAATAATAATTACATAAAATTTATTGGAAAATCCATTTAATTAATATTTTCTTTCTCATATTTTCCACTTTCAGTTTACCACAATTCGTTCAAGAAAAGACTAAGAGAAAAAAAAAACCAATCGTAAAATACCAACATCAACAAAAAAAAAAAAAAAAAACTTAAACACAAAAAGGTTGCAAAAGAGAGATACAAAAAGAGCAAAACACGTTGTGGATAACGCTAATAATTATTATTATTAATATAATTTCTATTTTCTTCGATATTTAATCGCATTTATGTTGAGTTATACACGGATCAGACAAATAAGCAAAATGTTTGACCCAAGTAACATAAGTCTCTATGATCACATAGACTTCGAAGATGATATTGACTGGAATTTCACAGCATTAAATTGTCCACCATCTGAATTTATCGTAAGCAATGCTGATTTTGATTTTTTCCGTATGGATGAAGAACCATTGTCACCACAGAGTCAAATACGTAATCACGATTGTATGTGGTCCGGTAGATGTACAACTCATCCAAATGAATGTTTAGGCAGTAGAACAAACTGTAACAATAAAATTAATAATGATACCGAAACTAAAAAATCAACAGCAATTTCAACACAAATACAAACACCTACTACAGATAAAACAATACAACAACAACAACAACCACAAACAATTATTGGTGCTGCTCAGAAAAAACCACAACAAAATATTCCACCAGGTCGATCATTATTGCGTTTAAATCAAGCAAAACCAACCGTTATGAAATTGCCGAATGTATCGACAAACGATTTTTTGAAAGACCGTGAATTTATTGCCAGACCAGATACACCATTGAGTTTGGACGATGATCCACCAGAATTTAAGCATACAATTGATTTGGCTGCTTGTACAATGGGTTCAAATAAAATGAGTCTCATATCTGACTCACCTACTGAAATAATAAATATATTAAAAGAACATTTGGAAGATGAGAATAGCAGCCAATTACAAATGAGACACAAACTATCAAATTATATGCCAAGCATTATAAAATCTGAATCTATAGAAGATCTCATTAAAGACATAAAAAGTTTCTCAGATTTTGAAGATGAATTGGACGATGATGAAGAAGAGGAGGAAGAACATTCAAATGAAAGTGATTCATCTGATTCTGGTAATGCTAGCACAATTGTTTCATCACAATCATCATCAAATAGTTCAACAACATACGATAATACACAAAGTATGCACAGTGATCACAGTTACACAAGAAGTAAAAGTCGTGTTGATGTTATTAATTTAGGAGTGCAGACCCCATCCGATTCAGGTAAATACACAATTATCTTATTTTTGACAAAATATTATATCGACATTTGTTTGTAAATTTAAGAAAATCACTCGAGATGGTAGCATTTTAATTGAGACTTACTTGTTAGGCGCCATGTGATCATTCTGTTAATTTATGTTTCCTTTTGGAATCGCCTGAAACTGGTTGTAACATTTTTTTTTTACCACCAAAATCTCCTATGATAGTTAATAGCTATTCGTATCCATCTAGCAATCTTTCTCACGAGGACATTATGTAATTAATAAAAAAAAATCAAATAAATTGAAATGATATATTAGTTTTGGTAGGCGGATCTGATTCATCGTTCTTCGTTTACAAGTGAAAAAAGAACTAAAATCAAGTTTGAACTCGTTAAATGCGGAAATTAATTTAATTTTATATTACGGCAGACACTGACTTGATATAAACTGTTTTTTTTTTTTTTATGTTCATCATAAAATTCAAAAATAAACTTAGTTTCGTATTCGGTGCGTGTACAAAATAAATATATTAGGAAAACCGCAGTTTTACTTTTTCATCATTTTGTTCATTCAATCCGTTCAGTTTAAATACAAAGGCCTGAAAAAGGAAAAAAAAAGCGCACAGAATTTTCTTATCGCTGATTATGTTTCATTTTAATATAATAGAATGACACAATAAAAAATTTTCAGTGCGAAACAAATTTTACTCATCCATATCATATAAAATATTTTATTACTCGCGTCAGTCTTACATACTATCATTGTTATAGATATATCTATATTTCCCGCCATTTATACATAAAGTTAAACTTTCAAAAGGGCCTTGAACCTACACAATACATCCCTAAATTGAGCTTATTTTTTGTGTATAAAGAAGGGTACGTCATATCTACTACATTCGTATAGATATAAATTCACTGTGGTGTAAGGTGTGTACTGTGTAACATACTGGTTTGCGCCATAGTACTACGCCGACATAGTGATAGCGTATATTTGGATACACAAGTGCTTGAGGAAAGAAATAATCAATAGGAACACGAGAAAGTGCTCTATTATTTCTATATATGTGGTTGATAAAGGCATAGAGTAATAGTTGCATGGATTTAAGTTAATATAATCCCTACATAAAGTAGATAGAGACAAAGACGATGGGCGACAAAGACAAAGACGCGACAGCCGGCAATAACCACATAACATTTAACATTTTTATACATACAATATAATACCCATCCATATAATATATATATTTACTTTAGTTATACAATGAATTTTCTAATTACATACGGTACGGTACTATTCGCTGTACATGCGCGGAATATACAGTAAAAATCATTGAACTATTTTCTTATTATATTAATTTATATAATAAATAATAATATTTTTATATATAGCTACAATTTATCAGCGATCAGTCTACCTATATGTACGAAACATATAGTAATATCTACGCATTGAAAAATTCACATTTCTCTTTAATATTTTTCTATTTTTCTTTTTATATCTACTTAACTAACACTCTACTCGATGTATTCAATAAATATTAAAGCCCCGTGACATACAGAAATGATCGGTGCTTATAAATATGTTCATAATGGTACTTGACTATTTTATTATACAAAAGTCTAGTCTACGAAGATGTTGAAAATGCTCAATTGTCCAAGAGCCAAAAACGCACGCAAGAAAAATGTGTATATTCATTGTGTGTATGAATAATCTCGATGGTATGTTATATGATGTTGATATGTACTACTGAAAATGTCTACTTCATAAAAACTTACACATTAGTATAATAGCCAATACGAACCAAATGAGATTTATTATTCCGAATGTGTGGATACAAAATATTGTTTCTTTTTTTTTTTTTTTTATTTCTCATTAATATATTTGTACATATCTCTACTGTGATGTGTTTAAATGAGTGACGTCATTAGGCGCGGTCCACGAGTCATTGGTATTTCTTCTCTATGTATATTGTATCGCGCATGCGTACTATATAATTTTTGGCGCGAAATTCGCTTCTATATACAAACTGATGAGTTTTATATACACAAGAACAATTCTCTTCTCTTTTCGCACATTATTTATTCATTTGGTATGAACGTACAATTTTTTTTTATTTCGTTCGTATTATATTTATTATGCAAACCACATAATAATAGATATATATATACAATAATATAATATATTGTTAAAGTGTAGAGACGCGAAAGTATAAGGAATTTAAGAATATTGAAGACGTGATGCTTTTTATCGATATTTTTGCTTATAATGTCTTAAGAGGGATAGTTAACATTTTGTGTCTGGCTGTAGTAAGTTCTTTTCAAATGTGATCGAATTTTTGGCAATAAAAAACAAAAATTCTAAATCAATATACTAAATGAACTGAATAGATTTATTATATGCAGGAATTTTCTTAAAATTCCATAGGCATCAACACAAAATTTATAAAGAATGAACTACATACTGATGCACAAAAGCCGGTAATTCTCTCATTTATTGTTTTATTTTTTTTATTCAATCAAATATAAAAGCATGCAACTATATTACCTTGGCATATAATTCATTATTTTCTTTTCCTTAACCATCAACTTTTTGTAGATTAAGGCCTTAACTTAAACATTTGCTAGTTGATGTTAAATTTGATTTTGGATTTTTTTATTTACCTAAACTGTGCAGACGCGTATATGTGTTTAAATTAAATATTTTATTTGTGTGTAGTGGATAACGATGGATTGATGAGAAATATTTGTGTGTGGGTAAGGATATATTTGTATTAGTTCCACGACAAACGAGTACGTTCTTACTGTTGCTGTGTGAGACCAAACTTTATATTACCATTGGGATGAATAATTTTTTTTTTCGCAATTCCCTTTCCACGTGCGTCTTGCTCGCAAAATATATAAATGTTATGTAGAAGCCATACCGATTGAATAAAATTGCGCGCTGTTTTCAGACATTCTTATATATTATTATTATATCACATATTGAAATATACCAATCTGAACTTGCTAATGTATATTTCGCGTGTTAATAGTTATAGACGGTTTTTTTTTTTTTTTGTTATTTCAAATTTATGAGTGTGAGTATAATATCTTTTTTTTGTTGTTGTTGTTGTTAGTTATTTTGTTATAATGAATTGAATCGCATACATTTCTAAATGTCTATGTATTTTCTGTTAAGATTTTAATGGAAAGGTAATAAACTCAGTGAAGGCCAGCAGACATTAAAATTTTTAACTAAATTTCGAGTTATTTTTTTACAAGGTTACAAGGTTGTGAACATCATTCATGTACACACCATTTTTTTTTCTGTTGTTGTTTGGTTGAGGATTGAGGTTGATGGTTTGGTTTCGTTAATAATTCTATTTGTTGATATGCGGTTTTAGAATTGCTTTTTTGTCATTCCTTTTTTATTTCCATTTTTTTTTATTTTTATTTTTTTTTAAACTTTTTTTTTGATAATTATAGTTTATTGTATTTTATTGTTAGCTTGTTTCCTAGAATTTAAATTTTATGTATTTTAACAAACATTGTTAATACTCTAATCAAAGTATACTTGCAACTGCACCAGACTACTACATAAATATACTTTGTAATTGTCATATTTTTAAGTACTTTTAATAATTCAAAAAAAAAGAAAAAGAAATTTAAATTCGAGAGTCAATCATTAAAATTTTATTGCGGTGAAAGTTACGTTTAAAGAAACAATCACTTCTACGTGCCTATTTCAAATGAATATATTGTCCCAATTTATTACTAATAAATTCAGCGAAAATTGTGTCTTAATATTAATTTTTTCTGAATTTAAAATGATTGAACGCTTAATCTCTCGTTTCACATTGTCATTGAAAAGTAATGAGCCGGTTTTCGATTACTTTTGGTTATTATTAAATATATTTCTATGGTATTCCCTTCCTTCCGTTCTCACATACCTTCCCTAAATATATATCAAAAATAGTCTAGACAACATAATGTTGGAAATTGTGATATTGCAGGTTTTTTTTTCTTCTTTAATCGATCTCTACTTTTACCCTATTCGTTCTATGTCTATGCCTTTAAATATCAGTATTTTCGCGCACATGAGAGAAAACTGGAAATACAAAAAAAATATATATACATATAATATATAAATACTCCTGGCATTTGCACACAAATAATGCTGTTTTACACAAACACGCATATTGTTATAGTTAAGTACCTTGCCATATTATTATGTTTATGGTTCACTATTCATTATAAAGATAAAAATCTATCTAATAGTAAAATCAGAATGTCCGCATTGCTATTTTATTTACGAGTTCAAAAAAACAATATAGAAAGAAATAAATGTGAACGATTCTCCACTCCAGTATTTCTTAAGATTTGAATATTTTATAACAACCACTCCCTAATTCTCTATAATATTGTATTGTATGTTCATTTTTCGGAATAATTTGTGATGCGCATATAATAACTTCGTTTGGTATGATGGTGACTGGTATTGGGGTAAAGTTATGTACCGAAATATAATAAAGAATAGAAGATATTTCGTCGTCGTTTTACTCTAATAGGTTATTTCACAACTCCACAATTTTACTGCTTCTGCTTACATGCACCATTGTGAAAAAAAAATCGATGCTAAAATACTATGTGTAGACATTATAATGTTCTGCACAACAAAATAACTTTGTATGCGTATGTATAGTCTGTGTGCTAACAATTTCATGGAGAAAAAAAAAGGTCCCACGTGTACCGGGCAGACATAGAGGTTCAAGGTCATTTACCATACGGCAAGCTGCGTAGATATTAAGCTTTTCTTTCACCCCTTAATTTCTGTTTGTGACAGCAGGAGGAGGAAGGGAGTGGATGGAGGCGACGACGTTATATAAAATAATATATCGCTGCGGTATTCCAGGAATACGTGTGCGTAGTGGCAATATGGTTTAAATGAGATAAAATATTTCTCTGCACTGTTGTTTCGTTTACATACATATTTCTTGTTTGTGATTAATGATGTTTTCAACGACTTTTGGCTACTTTTTCTATTTATTTTCCAGTTTCTTAAGAACACTTTTCGACTTGATTTTATTACTTTTATTACTTTTGATACGTTTATTACATCTAAGTTATAAAAAAATAAATAAGAGGATTACCTTTAACTTTCTACCCAGACATTTTGCGATTATGGTTGACTACATACATAGTAGCTCATATGGTCTGCGAGTTGCTTCTCAAATAAATAACACGCAAATTTATTGTTATATGTATCAACAAAAAAAAAAAAAAGAATAAGAAAAGAAAATACGAAAAAAATAAATATAAAATGGAAATGTGTTAAGAAAGAAAAAATAAATTAATAAAAAGAAATTGAAATTCTATTTCGTAAATGCCATAACACATAACAATGAAAATAATAGCATCTAATATAATTCGCTCTTCAATTCATCTTTTACAATAATTGAAATGTTTCCTCATCATTTTATTTATGTTTGTAAATAAAACATTACCATTTTGTTGTTATGTTGAATACGATCAACGTTAATCAAATCCATATATATATATATATAAAAAATATAAGACGTAATGGTCGTATAATTTTTAAGAAATTCAGTTCCCACATAAACTCTTTCGAAACGAGTTATGTTTTTGTTGTCTGTTTTTTTTTTATTTTTACTTATTTTTATTTTTATTTTTTTCGTGGTACCACATATAGTCGTCGTCGTTTTCTTTTAGCTTGACTTGAACTAACAACACTGCCGGTAATGAATAATTTCACCGGTTTTATTAATGAACAACAAAAGAAAAGAAAATCAACATACACGCACGAAGCATACAATAATAATGAAATAATAATAAAAATCTAGAGGTATGAGAAAACTGGATATCATCGGAAAAGATTTTGTGTGCAGTTTTTTTTTTTTTTTTTTAAATTTTACTTTGTTTTGTTTTGTTTTTGGTTTATTTGTTCTCGTTTTTGTTCCAATTTAGCTTCTTCTGCTGTACTGATTTTTAAACGCTGTTGCAAGAGAATGTCAATGGTTTTGAATGTTTTTTTTCTCCTTTTTTTTTTTTTTTTGCTTCTTTTCAAAGTAAGCATACAGTTTTCATACAAAATTTTAAACGGTGGGAATGAATGTTATTATATTCTGCAAATGGTATGCCTTTAAGTCTGCAAAATGGAAAGAGAGACAGACCATCGATTTTCTGACGATGCACTTAAAATTTTACTTAATTTTTATATAATATATTTTAAATATGGTTCGTTTTTTGAAATTATAGACTTCAGTGGCTCTTTATCGGCGTTATATATTATAGCTTTCGAGTGTGTATTTTAAAAATCAAAGTAAAAACAAAAAAAAAAAGAATGCCATTGTTTTTGATGGAAAAAGTAGGATGGCTTAAAATGGATGTACCGGTTATATTGTCCGCTCTGGACAATTGTTCTGCTATAAGCATTTTACAAAATACCTTCGTAAATATGCAGTAATATTGAAAGGCTATGGCTTTTTGGTTATCAACCTTTTTTTGGGAATGCTACATTTTGTTTTTATTTTAATTTCTGGTTTATGAAATAAATTAATTTTTAATTGCTATAAAAGTTGGAGTATTTCCTGAATATTTCCAATCATATTTAAATGATATGTTTTTATTGAAAAAAAAAAGAAGAAAAAAACTCAATTCCAGTCTGCAAACAGTTTGATAATTCTGAATGAAAAGTTTCATAAAAGGAATAAAAAAAATTTTCACTAACTGCTTTTTTTTTTAATTGAATTAATGCTTACCATATTTGGTTAACATTATATTTATCACTACTGAACTAGTTCAGTTTAATTTCAATATCTGCTATTGCCTTAAATTCAACTTTAAATTAAAGATTCCATAAAAAATTTGAGGAACTACAACTTCATATACATCACATATATACATACATTATATGTATAATTATTGTCACGGTCAAATGAACATTGAACAAGGAACAGAAAACTTATAATTGCATAAATTTTGCAAAAAATTATAATAAATTATAATCGTAAAATCATAAGTCTTACTAATTTTCAATTGAATACAATTTAATTAAACTGTTTGGCGCCTCGTTTGTATAACAAAATTATTTATCGACAATTTAAAAGTCAAATATAACAATAAATTATTTAAAATACATTTAATAAAGTCTAAAATAAAAACCAAAAAAAAAAAAAACAAAAAAAACTATTAACCAACAAATTAAGAATGCACAAAACGCATATAGGTACACACACTTTGATTTATAATAGAATGAATGATTTTTTGATGGATGGATTTTTAACGAGAGCTATCATAATCATGATAATGAATATTTCTTTTTCTTTCTGTGTTTTTCATTTTCATAATCATTTTATTTAATATGTTGCATTATGTCCGCCTATTGTTCAAAGTAGTAGACGTCCAGCAGGTATTTTTATTACCTGTTTCTTTTCATTATTTTTTTGTTGTCGATTTTAACCTATTTCAAATCGTGTAGATTGAGATATTTAAAAATCTATTGTAAAAAATGTTTTATTAAAAGGAATTAATTATCGGGTTGAATGTATTTGTAGCTGCAAGTTCATGTATTCATGGCAGAAAAAAAAAACAAAAAAACTGCATTGAAAAGACGACTATCATTATTTCTTCTTTTTTTTCCTATATAGTTTATTTCAAGTGTTATAATTTATGTGTTGCAAAAGAATTAATTTGACAGGTTGCGATTGTTGCCAAGAGGATTGCGGCGAATTTAATTTCAGACTTTTTTTTTTTTTTTGCTTGAGATGGCAATTAAATTTTATAAGTAATTCTCCGGAATAATAACAAACAATTTTTCAATATTTACCAATGACTTAAACTAACTATTGATTCATTATTGTTTGTGCGACGATATTTTAAATAAATATAATTTATAAATTATTTAAATCGTATTTTTACTGATAACTAAACTAGATTTGAAAATATACAAATTTCATGCGGTAGCTAGTTTTTCAATTTCATGAATGAAAATCAATTATTACATGCATGGAAATAAATTATTTATCATTATTTCTCAATATGATTATCCTTCACAGTTCACATTCTAAGGGGCGTACAATTTAGAAAAAAAAAAAAAAAATCATAAACCATAAACCACAAGAAAAATTACATCTCTAATCTATTTAATGGTAAATGTTGATTTTAAATAAACTAGGCAAAAAATAAATAAAGTCAAAGCGACAAACAGAAACAGAAACAGAAAAAGAAAAATAATAATAATAATGATTTACAACACTCCAAAGATTTTAAAAATATGAAATATATTATCGGTTTTTAAGTTTAAAATTATTTATTTTTCTACATTTCACACATTTAAGTGAAAAATTTTGTATACACAAAACAGAAAAAAGAAAAGAAAAAAAAACTGTATATGTAATAAATTTTAAGTAAAAGTAAACCACATGCATAGAACATCATATAGCCTCAGACCCAGGACCCAGAACACATGAAAACGACATAGAAACTTATCCACATAATTTCTTTTTAAGAATTCATCGTTTAAAATTTGATGCGATTGTCGTTGTAGGGGACCGACCTATCGACCTAGATAACATTTTATTATCATTATCAAGAAATACATAAATTACTAAAAAGAAAAAAAAAATACAAAATACAAAATTGAAAAAAGTGAATGAAAGAAAAGAAAAGAAATAGTTGGTTGGTTTTTTTTTTCAATTTTCTATTACGACTGCGATCATTTGCTGCTCATAAATAACTAAATTTTTATTTCATATCTGATATATAATAAATAAATTCATTTGCGTTGCGTTGATATAAATTAGTTGGATCACCGTATAAACTATGAAAGATAAAGTTAACTCGCTACTAGTAGGCGTTATTTATTATGAAATTTTAAATAAAAACTAAAAAAAAAAAAAAAAGATTGGATAAACGTGCGTCCAAAAATTGAAAATCTTCAAGGCCAACAATTTCGCATCACTTTTTTTTTTTTTGTTTTCTTCATTTTAATCAAATAATTTATAAAACCATCATCATAAATACACATTTAAACAATATACACACATAGAGTAGAAGAGACCGTACAGCAGAGCGCAGACATTCGTATTTATTTTGAATTGTATATTCACATAAAAATGATTATAAATGTGTGATGCGTAAATAAAACATCAACATTTTTATTTCATTTTAAATAATATATAGAATTTTTGCGAGCAAAACGTAAATGTACGCCAAGGTCAAACGTAATTGAATATGATAGTCGGTTATACAAATCTATATGGCAGTGAAGAGAGTATTGTGATTTTGATTTAACGAAATAATGATATAGATTCCCGGCTATATAAAATGAATCTTTTAAGAAGAAAATTTGAAAAATTAGTTTTTTTATCAATTGGGTAAAATAATGTTCAATTAGAAACGAGACGAATAGAAAAGCCAGAACAATGATCGAAAGTAAAATTGAAAGATATTTGAATATGAATTTAATAATAGACACAAATTCAATAGTACAAATATAAACCATACACATTTTATGTGTACAATCTTGTATTTTCAATACGGTGAACTATCTATAAATAAAAAAAAAAAAAAAAAAAACGTTTAATTTCCATTGTAAATATTTACAAGGAATGTTTTTGGTGTCTTTCAAATAAAACAAGAATTATTTCTGTTCATTTTCAATATATACGAATTCATTATTGGAAGACACGTTTCGGTTTATTTTATTAAATTATTATTTAATTATATTAAATAGAAGTCAGAAGAATATAGTGATAAAATGTTGTCCAGAGCCTACCTTTCCTTTAAATAGATGTTGTTTGTGTACATACTTTTTTTTTCTATATATCTTAAATCTCACCTCAATATTCATTTACGTTAAAATAATTTTTATGTTAAACAAAAGCCGTTTATTTTTGTATCAATTTTTTTTTTGTTTTTTTTTGATGTAGTTTTAAAATAGAACCCATAATTTACACGAATTGAACCTTTGAACCCATGTGAACTAAATATTATTTTAATAAATTTTCCAATTTTTTTTTCTTTTTCTTTTTTTTCGATACATGTTTAAGTACTTGTTTCTATTTATTCACCCTTTTTCTGTTTGAATTTCGTCTAGAATACAATATATCATTATTTATAAATAATGTTATCTGAAAATCTTTAAAATCGAAAATTAATGCAAAATACAAAATAATACGGAAATGTGAATTAAATCGACAACTTTAACTGGGTTTAATTTTAATTATAAATGCATTTCTGTAAATGACTATTATTTGTTCATCGAACATGTTTTCGGAAGAATATATAACTTTTTATTGTACTGCGGTATAAAGGAAATGGGCTTCGTATTTAATTTTATTTGTTTTATTTGTTCGTTTTTTTTTTTTTTATCATTTTGTGTCGTCCGTATCAAAGAAAATAATATGAAATAATTCAGAATAAAACGGATATAAACCAAATAAGGCGTTAATTTTTTAAACCATGCAATATGAATAATAAAAAATTTGCATAATATATCCTGTTTTAGGTTAATGTACGTAAAATCAACCGATCTATACTTACCTCGTATTTGTTTTTTTTCTTTCTTTTTTATTCTTTCTTTAATGGCGATTGTTATCGAATTGTTGTAAAACAATCGGAAACAAATATAGAAAACACAATAAAAAAAAAAAAAGCATTTTTATTATGAATAAATAAAATGTAAAAGAATTTTTCGGTTGTATTCAAAACAAATTATGTAAATAAAATTGCAATATTTATTGAATGAAAAAAAAGAAAAGAAATAAAAATGAATTACATAAATATTGCGGTGGTATTAAAATTTAGTAACCGTTAAAATATAAATTAATTACAGTGAAACTTCGAAACGATTAAATGATAGAATTTAAAGATACAAATTATAAAATAATGGTCACATTGAAACAACTGTCGCTAGCAATTGGAAGCTGTGGATTTTAAGTTTAGTTAGATGATGAACTTAAATTACTATAATTTTGTTTTATTGAGAATTTTCATTATTTCAATTTTAAGCGATTTTGTCGTTTAAATCCATTGAATGCAGTTTTTCTATCATCAATACCTTGTCGCTAATATAACTGACATAATTTTTCTGTTCTATTTTTTGAAATAAAAACCATTTACTGGAAATTGAATGAATTATATTTTCATAGAGTTTTTTTTTTCTACTACTGATTTTTAAATGAGTACACATAACGTAATAATCATAATGATGCGATATAATCTCAACGAA
>JAABKK020058183.1:21506-36307 GCA_011634745.2 Catotricha subobsoleta
TTTTTTTTTCTACTACTGATTTTTAAATGAGTACACATAACGTAATAATCATAATGATGCGATATAATCTCAACGAAACCGGACGTAAACAATTTTCTTTTTTCATAATAGTCAATTTAAAGTAATGTACGATTATTATTATCATTAATTAATTATTATTATTTTATAAAAAAAAAAAAATTCTAGAAAAAAATTTTGTACAGAAATATAATTGTAAGCATTTCACTAACCACAAACTATTTTTGCTTTTTTTCTTACATGAAAATGACGTGCATTGAAAATATGGTTGAATGTTTGAAAAATGCCGGTAATATTTGTTAAAGCTGGACTCGACCGACTGTACGATTATATCGCGTTTAAAACAAATAACATACCATTTTTATTTTGTTTTGCTTTGTTTTTTTTTTTTAAATTCTTTTTTCGTTTTAAATATTATTTTAATAATATAAAGCAGTCAGTAACGAAACATTATCCTCATCACACATATAAAAACTAATACATTATTTTCTCTATTTTAAAGAATATAGAAATATGTGTGCGAGTGTGTGCTTATTAAAATGCATTTATTCCTATTGTAATGTCTACCAGCTTAACGAAACTGCAGATGTCTATGCACAAGCCATATATTCTATAAAGTAAATGGACTCTCTCTCTCTGTTCTAAACTATTCAATTATTACATTCAAAATATCGTGCATTATTTCATTTTTCCACAATTTTACGCCTTGCAAACATCTCGTGCGATTATTTATTATTTATTATTATTTGTGATGATTACAAAAAAAAAATATTTATAATATTTGTGTGTGTGTGTGTGTGTGTGACTGAATTAGCCGGTCATATACCTACCCAAACATATTTTTAAATGAAAAAAATTGTCGCTTCAATTATTATTAGAAAAATCAAAATGATAAATATGCGGGCTTGCATTTAAATTGACTGAAAATAAATTGTAAGAGTTTATAATTACTTTTATTATTTCCACAAATAATACAATATTTATCCAATAGCTAGGAAATGTTTTTAATAAATAATAAACCGGCACCGCGGCACATTTATGTCTGCTCGTATGGTTGACAGTCGTACCACATTTAATTTAAACTGTTACAAAATCAAGAACATGGACATAAACATATATATAAATAAAAACAGTGTATTTTTCTTTCTTTTTGCTTTTTTCATTTTTTCATTTTTTTTTTGTATTATATTTTGGACTGGTAGAAAATTTCAGTACATTTGTTGTTCAATTGTTGTATTTGTAATTATGTATTTTTTTTTTTTTTATCTTTATTACAAATTTATAAGAAATGTATAGCCAACATTCAAATTGTAATATTTGTATTTATCAACACACAATTTAATGCATGGGAAAGTAAAGATAATGACAACAAAAAAAATAAAATAAAATAAAATAAAAAAATAAAAAACAAAAACAAGAAATATGATAAACTCGCACATAAACAACACATAAAAAAAAAATAACTATGCATAAAAGCATAAATATTGCACAATAAAAATTTATATTTTATAATATTTTATGTTACCATATTTGTGCCATATGGAAAATGCAACATGAAAAATAATTATATTTAAACGGAAAAAAAATATATATATATAATATAATATAATTTTTTCATGCTTCTTATAAGCTGGTGTAATTTTTATTATCTTCCCAACTCAACTACTGTTAAGGTATTTTTTTTTTTTGAAAAAAAAAAAACAAGAATAGTAGGAATGGAATATGCACAAAACTCTTCTTTTTTTCAACATATTCCTTGTCTTTCTTTTTTCTGTTTTTTTTTTGTAAGTGGTTTTTGTAGTAAATGGGTTGATTCAATCAAAGCAAGCGTTTCATTCTGAAAAAATTATAATTACGACAGTATTATGTCAGATTATGATTAAACATCATCTGTTGTATTACTGTCAACAGGTTCAGTGTTTCTATTTAATCGTTTTTAACATAACTATTTGTACAGTGAAACTTCTCTAATGGAACCCAATGGATTGATGTGAATTGACTTGGTTAGCTCCGAGCGGTTTGGGTCTAATTAGAGACTTTTCAATATCTACTTTATTATCTAAATGCTCCATTTACCAAAAGAACGAATTTAAACCAGGTATACTGTTTAGCATTACATAACATATCGTTCAGAGTGCATTGCTTATGAAACGTTAATAAGAATATGCTGAAATTGAATATATTATAAAATATATGCGGCGCTACACATAAAAAAAAAAAAACTAAGAAAACTGCAAAATGTAAGTCCATTAAGTCTAACAAATGCAAAATAATGATAATAATAATAACTTTACTAACTAATAATACATAAGTGGTTTGGGTGCTGTGCTGGTGGGGTCATCGACGTATTTATTATAAAATCGCCGTTTTTTTTTTGTTTTCAGTATAGCGTGGTACGAAAATTCATTCTTTTTTGATGTTGTTTGGTTTTGTTTCTTTTGTTATTCTTCACTTGAGCCGCTGATGCAGCAGCAGTAACACGCACTGCATATTATTTGATTTTATAATTTTTCACTTCGGGTTATATTACATCAAATTTGATATTTAGTTTGGCAGCAGACAGCATCATAAATTATCATGTAAAAGAATAACAAAAAAAAAGAAGAAAAAAAACTATTTTTGGGGTATCGAATTGTGTGTGTGTTTGGCACTAAGCTGAATTTTTCCATTCGAATATTATCTTCGTTACATCAATTATATTGAGTTCAATTCAAAAAGCACACACCTTCATTATATTGCAAATGTAATATGTCTGGTTTTTCATATGCTAAAAACGTTTAGAATTTTATACCTTTCTTTATTGACGTTGCCACGTTTTTACAAATGTCCCATATTTACCTTTGATATTCGCTTTACATCATTTATTTAACAACCAACAAAGCAGAATAATGGTACACAACGTATATTACGTATTGCACAACATATATATATATATATTTACTATTCGTAGGCATAATTAAAATACATACAATATTAAACCGTGTACGTGTATACATTTTTATAGTGCATGTTTAATTGTAATACAATAATAATAAAAAAAAAAAAAAATTACATATAAACTGAACAAAACCGAACCGTTTATTAAGAGATTTAATCTGTTTGACACTCATTCCAATCAATACACGCATTATAGTGGTAGTTATTAGTTATAAAAACCTATCTGGCTTATGGCTTATTAATACACGTTACTATTAATGCTTAGCTTATATTGAATAATAAAAACATTTAATTGGAATGTGGAATGTCCGGATAGTAGGTATATAGTGTTGTATGGATATTGCTATAAAATGTGCGCAAAGAAATTTTTTATAAACAAAAACATTGAATTAAGAGTTTGTATTTTATTAATTTTAGCATAGCATAGACAGAATTTTGATTTAAGTTCGAAAGAGAAAGGAAAATTATTTCCATTGGAGAGTGATTTAGTTTAATAAATACAATACTATCGAAATATTTGAGGTACTTACTACTTGGGTGATTAAATGTTTCTGCATATAAATGTTAGTTGAATTATGGCATTTATCTGATACATATTAACTTATTTAATATTTTATTCTTTGACATGATATAATTTGTATAATCTATGGCTTTTTCTACCTAATCATTTTCGAAAAGTCAAGCGTAGATATACCTACTATAAATAAACAAAATGTCACCCAAGTACAGGCCCTTAATTAACTAGCATTAAAAAAGTAAACAGCAGAAAAAAAAAATATTTTTGCTTTTACAATATTTCACAGGTTATTATTAAGTTTCACATCGACCTAGTTTTGTTTTTATTTTTGTTATAGTAAATTGATGATAACGACTGATAAAATGTTCCTTTTTTTTGTGTTTTTGTTTTCCTTCATTTTCTATGCGATCTGTTTTTTTTTTTTTTTTTTTTTTATTTATTATTATTATTATTTTGTTCCATCTACATAGCTCGTTTGTGTGATTTCCTCTTTAGATCCATTTATTATTACATAAGTAATTTTACGCGCTGTCATAATTACATAGTAAATTTGTATTTCTGTAGGTAGATTGAATGTTATGTTGAATCTCGATATATATTCATTCGCATAACCATTAATAGTATTTTTTTTTTGTATGCATATTTTGTTTTTGTTTTTTTTTTTTTTGCTTTTGCTTTTGCTTTTGCCTTTTGCTTTATATATATGTTTTTATACCCGTGCACCGAACTCACTATACACAAATTAATTTATTTATGGGTATGTACAGTTCTGTATATGGAATATACATGCGCGATGTGTGAGTTAATACTCTGTTCGGTGCGCTTTAATGCTCTTGTATATTTATTATTATTATTATTATTGTTATTATTCCATTTTTTAAATACATAGAAATTAACTATAAAGAATATTTATAGTTAATTGAAAATGATTTTATGAATGGACGCGTGACGGGATGACGTATGCAAATAATTGAATATAAGAGGAAAAAAAAAGTAACAAAATGGTACAATCACAACACATCAGCTATTAATAACACGCAGAAATAAATAGTAAAGGAAAAATAGTTTTTATATTTTAATATTTTATTAACTATAATATCGATCTATGTGAAAGAGTTTTATAATTTTTATGATGTTTTGTTCATTTTGTTTTTCTTTTTCGTTTTTTTCACATAAACTGCCTAATTAAATTAAATGAATACATTCTTGATAAACTGGTAATGTTTACGGTTTAAAAAAATTCTTACTTTTTTTCGTTTTTTTTTATTTGGAATCTCTGATCGTATAAAGTTTTATAAAATTTTATTTAATCTTTCTACGCGATTTGAATTTGAATGGTTTGTTGTGCGTACGAATGTTTAAACAGTTTTTTTTTTTTTTTGTTGTAAAATCATTTTCGTTGTCGTTTTTGATAATGAAGTAAAAATAAACTTTATGTGAGCGATAACAGATTATTTTATATATAATTTTTTTTTACCCACGAGAACCAACAAACCTTCAGAATTTAATCAATTTTTGTGGCTTTTTTTTTTTTTTTCGTTGGACGACAATTATTATTTTTTTTTTCCCAGCTAAGTAAGATGTTGATATAAAATCTGAAGCGGTACTCAAGCAATTTTTTTCCGAAATAATTAAAACGATTATAAAAAAAAGTTTCTTATCAAAAGGAATATTTTATATAATTCTGGAAAATTTTTAGATTTAAAAATAAATCAAATTAATTGATCAATAATATGGACACAATTTTCTGAAATAATTGAAATTAAACCATATGCCGGACGTGATGTGTTTTTATTGATTTTCAAAGCTATACCAACAAATATTTCAACTCAATTTATCATTCATTATTCCAAAATGCATCAAAATAAAATTTAAATTTCTAATCAACTCCATTCGTAATCGTATCATTATTTATGAATACAAAAAAAAAACCTCCGTAGATTTGTTAAAAAAAAAATATTTCTAATAATTTCAAATGCATTCGTATAACTTGATTTCGGTGATTTTCCTCCAAATAAACAGTAGACGTAGATAGAGAATTGAATTGTATTCAAAATAAATAAATTAAAAAAAAACAAAAAAAAAATAGAAATTATGTAAAAAATAAAGTCCATATATATATTGACCGACCCATTCGCTTTAGTATAAATTGGAATTTACAAATTTAAAGAAACCTCTGAAATTTTATATAAATATACATTTTATGACTTTTACGTCGTCTGTAAAAAAAAAAAAAATATTTTATCGTTTTCGTTTTATTTTTTTTTTTTTTTGTCTTCTAACATGTCACAAACGCCACATAGGACTAATAATATATTCACTTCACTCAAACCATAATACATACAAAGTAGATGTTATTATAATCTATAAAAATACTACGTTTTTAGTATTTTTGGTATACATTAACATGGTCTGAACCGTAGCAGTGCTACTTGCCCAGTTGCCATGCGGAAAGCTATAAAATTATATATAAATCGCAAACTACAAGTCGTTTTTTTTTTGTTCGCCGACTTCTCTCTATATTCATTTAGTTGATAGAGTATTTTCGTATATATAATATAATATGTATACAAAAATAATACATTACACATTGTGAAAAATTGACTGCGTAAGCGCGTATCTATAAAACTGATGGTATGCGTAATTGTACACAATACAATTTGCATTCATGTACTATATGTACTCTAACGCGGTTTGTCTGTCTGTCAAAATCGACAAAAAAAAAAAAAAGAAAAAAAAGAAGAAGAAAAATGTGTGTAACCACGAAACAGTATCTGGTTCTCTATTTTATTTGCCTTAGAGTCCATGATATCTATTTATCTGTTCAGTGCTCAGCGTTTTCTGCTTCTCAATATATAAATTAAGTACATGTTGAATATGAAAAGAATAGAAAAAAAGAAAAATGCGTATATATTTAATACTCTATGAGTGTTAACGCGTTACGTTGTTGTCAGTCAGTCAGTCAAAGATGTGTTGCTATTAAAAACATTTTCTATTTAAAGCTAATATGTACTCTACTACATGGATGGCTGTGGTGGTGGGTAGACATTATATGCCTCTCTTTACGTATTGTATTATTTATACCGAGTTACCGAGTAATTTATATGAATTTGAAAATAAATACCATATGCGAAAAGTTATGCGTATGTATTTAATTAGTTGTATTTGTATATTATATTGAATTGTAAGTATGTCACGTTCTTTTTTTTCTTTTTTTTTTGGTCGTCTCTCTTGCTTATTACTTTTTTCCGAAAAGAAAGAAATTGACTTGAATTTAATTAATTATTATAGGTATGGTTTAAATATTTTATCTACCCAATTCAATATTGTCTCGGTTTCAAGTTATTTACTTTTTTTTTTTTTTTTTCTTTATTCATTTTGGTTACTGAGGAATGCCTACTTTTATTACGTTTCATTATCATTAAATTAATTTTATGTGCGATAATTATGATCAAAGATAATAATCTCATACATTATACTAATTGGTTTTTGTAGTAAAGTAGTTTTTTTTTTTTCATTTCATTTCATTTAGTAAGTCATATTCGTGGTCAAAGAAAAAAAAAATCGCTGATTTATGGAATTCAAATAAATGTTACTTATAGATTTAAGTATATTTATTTTAGCTTTTATAGGGGATTCGTTTTCGTTTTATAACATTTGGGGTGATTTCGTTTTAATACTATACGATATTTCTAAATGCTTTAACAACAAATGTCAATTCTGTAAACCGCATATATTCCATTAAATTACGAACGTGCTACTATTTTACGATCACCGAAATATTTATGATAATTTTTACTCACCACAATATTTATTGTCATTTCTGCAAAATGCGGAAATAAATAAATTATACCTACTTACAAATTGAATATATTCTTTCATTTTGCACAGAAATGTTGATACCGATATTTTATTGAATTATAAATCAAACAAAAACTAAATAAACAAATCGTTATAATAAGCATCAAAATGCTTATAACAAATTTTCATCAAATCTCAGGTCAATAGTCCAATATTTTAACAAACAAAAAACGTTTTTTTTTATTTTTATCATATTTTATTACCATTTAATTTAAACAACACATTCTTCTTCAGCAGATATTCATCAAAATTTCTAAAATAAATAAACAAAATGTGCAAAAAAAAAAAAAATGAAAATAAAAAAGATGAATCTACGATCAATAATTTCTACGAAAAAATTAATTGGTAAATTCTGCGATAGTTATCGTTCCGAAATGAATCGAATTGAACGGATTATAAAAAAAAAAAAATCACCACATTGCCCCCAGTTATAATTATGCTAATTTTCAAAACAATTACGTGTGTTTTGTTATTATATACCATCAATACGACGATCTCGTATTTATGTATGTGTAATAAATGTTGTGGTGTATCATGTATTGTTCTTATAAAAATATTATGCTTTTCGTAAATAATAATAATAAAAAAAAAGCCACATGAAGCCCGCATCGTTCAATAAAAGAATATATATATATATATTTTATTTATTTTTATATATTTTTGTTTCTCTTTGATTTAATGCGTTTTATATTCAAATGGTCGATTAGAACCGACCGGAGTTCTCTATAAGTACCTATGGCTAAGAAAAATTCCCAAATTTATATAAAAAAAACAATTTTTTGTTTTAACTGCAGAATGGGAGGGAGAATGGCATAACGATGACGCTTAAACACATACACTCATTCGCTTCTTTGAATTATAAATTATGAGATAAATAACCGTGTGTAGGAAATTAAATAAAATAACATTTAAGTAAAATCAACCGAACTGGCCATTGGCATTCATTGCACTTTATAATATAATATTATAGAATTTAAACTTATTTTGTTTTATGTTTTTTTTTTTTTTTTGGTTTTTTTGACTTTGTTTCTCGTCTTTTTATTTTTAAAAGAAACCAAAAAAAAAAAAAAATAAAAGGAGGAATAAAAAAAAGAGCCATCAAAAAAACTGGTTCGTGAAATTCGATTGAATTTGATCTGACTAAATTTTTTCTGATACGCAATGGTATTATTTGGAAGAGACGGAATGTGGTTTTCCACGTAGATAATTTTTTTTTTTTGAAAAGAAATACAAAAACAAAAATAAAATAAAGAAAATAAAAGAAAAAAAAAACTTTTTAAATAAAATATCCAATATTATTATTAAAGTGATGTTGCCGGCCGGCGCATATTTATCTCTTCGCTTATATATTATTATCAAGCGTTGTTTTTTTTTTTTTTTTTTTTTCATTCAGAAAGTCTTTTATATTTCTTCTTTGAATTATAGATTATTGTAAATATGTGAGTTAAGAGTTTTCTTCATAAAACTGAATCAAAATGTAGGTTTGCATCGCCAATATTAATTATATAGGTACCTCTATTTTGAGAGCAAACATTCTTGAAAAATATTTTAATGGCCATAGAAAGATGCCTTGATTTTGAAATTAAAATACGATGACCGTTGATCAATCCCAACAAGAAATTGAATAATTAAAAAAACATATATATATATAAAAAAAAAAGATGTGTGTAAATATTTGTATAATTTTGGTGTTGCGGTAAAACTAGTTTTATTATTTTTTTTTTTATGTGACCACAAATTCATTAAATAATAATAAGAAGAACGAAAAAATACCTTTCACTTGTGAGTTGACTTGTGTCATGTGGTTTTGGTTCTTTAAAATGTATGTTGTGTTCATATTAATGATTACCTACATGATACCACTGTGTAACAAACACACGATAAAATAAAACGACCGAAAAAATGAGTCAATGCAACAAAGTTGCACAGAAATTTCGTTTCCAAGCAAATTAAAAAGAGTTTCAAGCATACATGTACACTGCGGGGGGATCGAGAAACGGGGTTCCGCTGTCTTGTCGTTTTAAAAAAAAAAGTTACTTCAAATCAATTTTGGACAAGATTAATATAAGAAATATTACCCTGTTTATATTTTTTTTTTTTATTTACCCCTGCCTGATAAAATAAAGTGTGCGCATGCATATATGATTTCAAGTATGCGCCTCTTAAGTTCTTGGAATTTTTTTGATTTAATCAAACATCATTTGAAATGAACCTACAAAAAAAAAAAAAAAACCGTATTGAGGAAATACAATATTGACATTAATTGATAAGAATTTTCGGGTTTCTATATCATTTATAAAATGTTCTTATATGCGTGAACGAAGTAATTTTTTGATAACACAAATTATAAAAATCGATAAACTAAACTAAATACTAAAGCCACAAAAAGACTACCTCGTACTCACCTCGTATATCGATTATAGCTACTATTTCAAAGGTACCTACCTACCTATATATATATAATGTAGGTATATCGAAATTAAATAGCAAACATTATATTTATATTTATGTTGATGATTTTGTTCGACTAAAAGTTCATTCAACGAAAAATATCTTATAAATATACTTCCGCTTTTTTTTTTCTGTGTATTTAAAAATGTGTCATATAGATGTTATGCCGGCAAAGTATATCTGTTGAAATTATTCAATACATCTTTACCGAAGACCGGTCACATATATAGCAAAAAAAAAAAAAAAAACAAATTCTAAATGTAATATTTAGATTTTTGGATGTTTCTTTATTTTTATTTATATTTATATATTTATCGCATGTGTATGTTTCTTTACTCAAAAAGCAAAGGCGTATAGAAATGATGTGAAGTGACATGCAGGAATATACATTGAATATAAATAGATTTATAGACAAAGTTCTATTAAAACTAACTTCTTAGCAACCATATAGCGCCCGCGTACTTTATTGGTGCCCAAGTTCCGTCATCAATCTTAACCGGCAATTAACCAAAGTACCTAAATGTGTACAATAAAACATACACAACAACTTTTGGATTGCACGTTGATTATTTAGTGATGTTGCAGTAGGTAGTTGGTACAAGGGCGTCGTAGTATTATTAGCATTTTAAGTAATTGGAATTAAAAGATTTTAGAAAAATTTGTTAAATTTTAATAGAAAGTTGAGATGAGAATACATATTAAGATAAAAACCGAATGTAGTTAATAACGAATTTAGTGATTGAATATCAAATCACCATTGCAATATACAAAATGATTATCCATGAAAATGTAGTCAGTCATTGATTGACCATGTTTTATTATGTTTCAATAACAATGAAATATAAAAAATTATTGTCACGGTGTGTTACGGTAAGTGATTTTCTTTATTTGAACCAAAAGTTCTTAAACAATCACTTCCAATTTGACTAAATGACATAAAAATTATAAGTTTTCCAAAAAATTGAATATACTGTTGTTCCCTCCTTCATCCGGCGCCCTTCGCATAATGACTTACACAGTAGATAAATAAATAATGTAATGTTTGAATGTTTGATTGGTGACATGGTCAAACAAAAATATTAAAAGTAACATTTTTATTATCATCATAAATTCGAAAACTTTATCACAGTAATATTAATAATCTTTCGTTTTATACTGTTTATTTTTTTATTTATTTTTATATAAAATTATTTGACAAAAAAGATGTAAAATTATCAAATTTGAATGGCGCACGGTTTGTTTATAGAATTTACCCAAAGAGAACTTTTACCTCTAACCATATATTTTTATCTGTCACCAGTAATACAATACCCATCACAATCTACTCAAAATTTATTATCTTTCGTTGAACAGGTACCTGCCTAATATTAAAGATAACAATGATTAAAAATCGAAATAAGGAAACATTTGAACGTTATGTTGTTCTCTGATTATTTTTTGTTTCTTTAGTAGATGTTTTTTTTCGTTCGAGTTCATTGACCTACATGTATCTATTTCTTCGTTACTATCATTATTATTATTATTATTATATTATTATTACTATTAGCATTTTAATGGCAACAATTTCAATAATTGTAAATTATATAATTAATTTTTTTATTTGTTCTTTTCCGTAGGCAGAATATCTGTCTGTCTATCGAATCTATTAAAATGTTTTTTTTTTTTTTTTTAATGGACCTCTGAATTTACTATTTTGATTTATTGTCTAAAAAGACGATTAATTGAAATAATGTATTAAAATAGCGTTAGCATGGGAGGAGTTCTGTGTGAGCTTTTTGTGTCTTCATTATTATTAATCAGAATTTGCTGAAAATAAAACAAAACAAAACAAAAAATGTTTATTAAGTACCTGTAATAATAATTTATATTTTTATTCAGGTTGATAGAAATTATTATTTTCCGCGAGATATTGATCGAACGATATGTGCTGGATAAAAAAAAAAACAAAACAATAAAACCAGTTAGAACTAAAGTGTTAGTTACACTCTTGTTTAATTTTTCTGTTGTGTAGCATTTGATTGATCACATTTTTATAAACGATTTTTCTCCCTCATTATGTGTTTAAAATAAATTGAAAGTTTTTAGATTAAATTACCAAACTAATTAAGCTTTTTTGTTTATTTTCAGAAGAAGAAATTGATGTTGTATCGGTTGGTGATAAAAACCTTCCAACAAATCCAAGTGCAAAGGATCGACGTGCCCTCCAAACCACGGTTGCCCACAAAATCACAGCACGCATAGTAAAAACATCATCCGGCATTCGTACAATACCACCGCGTCGCCGTTGTTCAAATGTGTCATCAGACAGTTCAAATTACACATTACCACCATCCTCAAAAAATAGTAGTACGTCATCCTATTCACACAATTATTCCGATACGATACCAACAGCAACCACAAGTACTACCACCTCAAGACAACAAATACCGAATACAACAAGTACTGGTTCCCGTAAACGTGTAAATCCATCATCCAATAATAATTCAACATCGAGTAAACGACATAAGGGAAGCAAAAAAGGTGGTAATAGCAGTAATAGTGGAACTATTACAAATCGTAGTACAGCAGCATCAAAACAACAACGACCACAATCCGACAATGAAGAAACTGAATCGGTAGAAAAACGTAATTTACACAATGATATGGAACGACAGCGTCGAATTGGTTTAAAAAATCTATTTGAAAATTTAAAAGAGAAAATACCAACATTGCGGGAAAAAGATCGTGCACCAAAAGTAAATATATTACGTGAAGCTACAATGTTATGTAATAAATTAACACGTGACGAAGTTGAATTTGAATCATTAAGGCGACGACAACAGCGTTTAGTGCAACGTTTAAAACAAATTAGAACATCAGTGGCCGCATTGCGTGGCAACAATGTTAATGCAGTGTAAAGGATTTGCTTCTAATTTAATTGTAATAATTTTTTTTTTATTATTGTTTTTTAATTTGAATATTTTTGGGTACGCCTATTTAAAAGTGATTTTGATAATGATGATGCGAAGATGATAATGATAACACGACGTAAGTTATGTTTGTACGCTTCTTGATATATAAAATTATTTAACATATAAAATTACATAATATTATAAATTTTATAATCAACAATTCAACATTAATATATATATAAATATAATAAATAATAATCAACGTAGAAATGTAATTAGAATTTAAATGATAACAAATTACTATGCATTTTTCTTTCTTTTGTTTTTTTTTTTTTAGAATAATTACTATTAAATGATAAAAGAAATTAAAAAAAAAAAAGGGGGAAACATAAAGAAATGTACATAGGGAAAATTTAAAAAAAATCATTACCTATTAATAAAAAAAAAGTAACATTGATTTTTTTAGATATATTTTATAGCTTCGAATGTCTGAAGAAAGATAAATATCAACAATTTTGTTGCAAGAGTAAATACAACAAATATTTTTATGTAATTGTATGAAAACAAACCGTTTTTAAAGAAACAGAAAAATTAAAAAGAGAATAAAAAGAAGAAAAACGTAAACAATTAACGAAAATTAAAAAAAAAAAGAAAATAGCAAAAAAGATATTTATTATTATTAAAAGAAGAACCGATTCACCAATAAACACAAATATGATAGATAAATATATATTTTTTATATTGATAAATAGAAGGGAAGAAACTATACCGTTTTTTTTTTTTTTTTTACTCTTGTAAAACACATATATATAAACATTATTTTCTAGAGTTATTTAGTTAGTATAGTTATAAGAGTTAGGCTAGAAACAAAAACAATAAATTATTATTATTTTTTTTTTTTTTAATTTTATTATTTTTTTGTAATAGCATGTTTTATAATTATAAAAGAAAAACTAAATAATATGAGAAAATAATTAAGTAAATTATAATAACGACATAATAATATTATTATTATTACTATTTTTTTTTTGTTTGTAAGAAATCTATATTATCGATACAGATAAGAGACGACATACAAAAATAAATACCGAAAATATGATATGGCCACACAGTGTTCGGATATTTCCTAGACGGGCAAAATGATCGTTGTGTGGAAAATATTTTTAAGGTGTCGGTAATTTGGATTTCATTTATTTAAGATTCTAGACTTTAGCATTAAAAGAAAAGAGAAAAAAGAAACAAGGGAAATTGATGAGTAGAAAAGTTGATAAAACTTTAGAATTTATGATTTAAAAAAAAAAAAAACTTTTTTTTTTACTTTTTTTTTTATTACAATAACTATAATAAAATATTGATGATATATTTTTAAATATTTAAATTAATTTTTATTCTTATAATAGTTATCATTATTATTATTATTAAAAAAAATAAATAAACTATTGGATAATAAAAATAAAAATTATCTAAAATACTATTAAAATAATATTAGTCGTTTTAAAGAGAGAATGTGTGAAAAACGTATTTATTAAAAACTTTTAACACAATCATAAAATAAATGAAGAAAAAAAAACATAGTAAAAATGATAATAATAATAAATAATAAATAATAATAATATATAATAATAATAATAATATTGAAATAATAAACAAAACATAAAAAAAATAAGATCGACTAAAATTAATAGAAATATTAATACAAAATGTCAACACAAACTGAAGAAAGAAAAAAAAATAACTACTCGCATTTTGCGAGTTTTCAAACTATTTTTTTTTTTAATTACAAATATATTTATCATGATATTATTAATAAATGCTTATAAAAAATGATTAAAAAAAAATTGGTGAATTATAACCATTTTAATTATTTGTCTCATTGGAAACATTTTTTTTATTTTTTTTTTTTTAAATGGAAAAAACAATTTGTTCAAATAATATTTTCAAATGATAATAAAAAGAACTATTTAAAAAAGAAATACATTAACGAGTGACCATATAATTATTTTGAGTCACGCTGCTATACGCCAAAAATACATATTAATAATAAAATTTAAAGAAAAAAGTAAAAAAAAAAAAAAATAAATAAAAAAAAAAACGATTTAAATTAAATTCATGTATAAAAACCTAAA
>JAABKK020058194.1:0-36289 GCA_011634745.2 Catotricha subobsoleta
AAATAAATAAACTTGTTTTTATAATAATACACATATAATAATAAATATATAAATAAAATAAAAATAAATAAATAAATAAAATATTATTATAATTCCGAGAAAGTTTCGGATCGGATAATACCTAAAGATACCGAAAGTCTTGTTCAAGTTGTTCACATGATCGTTCAATTGTGTTTAAATAATTAAGCAAACAAATTATAATCGATCAAGGTAAAACTATTAAAATTTCTTAAAACCAATTAACAAAATAAATTGATGAGCAATCGAATAATAAATAAATTGTTTCCCAGTACAGAAAATCGCTCTGATAAACAATTCTACAACTCTTCTTGTTTATTAAGAATAATGTTTTTTGCTAGCTAGAAACAAACATACACACTTTTGCGGTCATTCTTAATGTAAATGAATTAAAAATTGTATAAACAAGAAATGTCAATAGACAATAAATAATATCTTTCAGTGTGTATTTTTTCACACCTATATTTATTTTTTAACATAAAAAAAATAAACGAAACCACAAAAGAAAACACTTAAAACAAATAAAAATATATTAATTAATGATAGATAAGTTTTTAGCAGTTTATGTTATTTAACCCATATATTTATCTACTTATATAACGAAAAAAATGTACAAAATAAAATGATGTTGGTTTAAAAACCAAAAACAAAAAATAAATAAATAATAAATAAACAAAAATAAAAAATAAAATAAATTAAAAAAATTTCAATAGTTTTTTTTATTTTGTTTTCTTTATGGAAAAAATAACAAGACATCAACCACACGCACAAATTAAAAATATTATTATATTTTTATATACAAATACAAATAAAATGTCATCTGCTGCGTTAAAATACGTTTTCATATTTCGAAATTTATTTTTGATTTAATGTGGTGGATCTTCAAAATTTTTTTTTTCTTTCGTTTTATGTTGTTTTAATAAAATAATTTTTAATATAAACACAAGTAATTTAAAAATATTACATAAATGTATAAACATCAACAGAATATCAGTGTTCGCGCTCAAGATAGAACAAAAAAATATATTGGATGGTAGAAACTATTTAGAAACAATAAAAAGCTTTCATGAAAATAACGATTGGCACATTGCTTATCATTTCTGTTAAGAATATTATTATCCAAAGAATTTATGGTAACCAAACTTTCGCTTATACCAATGGCCACCTCTTTTTTTTTTTTGCACCAAAACTTTTTATGAGGGCGTCAGAGAGGGTGACATTACTCTCTAGTGTCTGTAGCAAAGCGGGGTTTTTCTTAGGACTTAGTATACCACCAATGAATTGTGAGAAAAGGCCAAAGTAGCCACATCAAAAACAAAAAAATAAAGAAATTCATGCAACCAATGCGGCACCTCATTAGTATTTAACTAATAGATTTTTATTCAATTCGCATCCAATTTTTGTTATTTGTAAAACCACAAATAATAACCACAGATATAATAACAATTGAGATTTCGTTATCCATTTACTTAGGTGGATGACAATATTATGGAAAATCATCAGAACCTTCATGACAATAAAAGTAATGATGGTGTCATTAATTTATCGACACAAACAACATTAGAATCTAATCAACAGCAACAAGAAAATAAAATTTTATTATCATTATCACCAACATCACGTTCATCATCGCTAGCATCACTGGTATCAATTTCATCTAATAGATCACCATCAGCAACAATAATTGCTACCGAAGTTGTAACGCATACTGGAAGCAGTGGCAGCAATAATAACAACGATGACAATCAGCAGGTATGTTAAATTACTTTACTATAAGCATAGTATCCATTTTATTACTTTTGATAATTATGCCAAAGAATCAAGTTTATCAAAAATACCTTATCGAACATCTCTGTTGTAGAGGTGCGGTTGCAACTAAATAACAGAGGCTACTAAAATAATTTCAATGTTCAAATATGGTACACATTTTCTGTGTCTAGTTGATATTCCTTGGGTATTAATAATGAATGCTGGACCCGATGTATTTCAATATATGTATTTTTTTTTTAACATTGTGCTGCTAATTTAACATAAAATTTAAAAAAATTAATTCACTAAAATTTTTGTTTTGTGGCTGGATAAATTCTCTATTATTTTTTTACTATTTCTTTTTCGAAACTAAAATATAAAATTTATTGATTTTGAAAAAAATATTTATTGATTTGATTGAATTTCCATTCTGAATACGATCACTTCCGTTAACAATCATTGAATAACAAGAATTTTTTTTCAATGCTTTTATGTCGCATAAGTACTACTCGAAATCGTTGTTATTTTTAATAAAATCCACAACATTACGCCCCTAATTACCTTATTTCTTTTTTTATTTTAATAATACCTATTTCGTTTCCATTTTACCGTACAACAAATGATTGAGTGAACAATAATAAGGAGAAAATAAATTGAAAAGAAAAAAAATGATAAAACTGTATTCAATCTCAAAATTAATGATTAACTTTTTGCCACTCATATTTAATTTATGATTTTTCTTTTTCCAATTTAATTTAATTTTCTTTCTAAATCCTGTAAAACGACATACCAAAGAAAGAAAGAAAAAAAAATGATTATCATTTTCTTTACGACACTGAATCAAATTGCGACGGGTGCAAGAAATTCGAGTGTAACAATTTTAAATAAATATTTGATGGGATGGTGCGTTCTTGCCCCATACACATAATTAATACCGACCATCAATTATTATTCACCTAGAAAGAGAGGGAGAGAGAGAGAGAGATCTAAATATGGTGACTAATATTAAAATTTGGATATTAAAAAGAATTAAGCTAAGATAAAAAAGAAAAGTTTTATTTCAAAAATATTTTTGGTTTTTAAATTAAATTTCTTTTTTAAAAGCTTAATTATTACTGTTATCATTTTTTTAGTGTTATTGTAGGTACATGTACATTGTATACGAATTGTTATTTATGAGATGAAAATAAAAAAAATATAGAACAACAGTGAAAATACTTAATCAATTTTTAATATCTTATGGTGCCATGAATTATCCCCCACCGCAATAACCCCAACTTTTGTAATAACTTTGAAACGGAGGGTCCTACAGAAAAGTTATCCAATACCGACCCCAACTTATTTTTGGATACGCATCCAATGGTATCATATTTGCCCCCGTCCGACACCCCTACAATATTTTTTAGTGAGATTGTTTATAGAAGAGGCAAGTCACAATAGAGGTAGGTCAAAGGGGAGCCCTTGCATGAGAATTGGGGTACCATTAGATGCGTCTCCAAAAATAAGTTGGGGCCGGTTATGGATAAATTTTCTGTAGGACCCTCCGTTTAGAAGTTATTACAAAAGTGGGGGATTATTCCGGACACCTATCTTATAGAAACAAGTTTATAACATTATAAATATTATTATACATATTATTATTATAGGCTCAAATTAATTTTATTGATTTTAGTGTAGATAGTTTGCTTATACGTATAGAAATTTGTATCCATATAATGACCAAGACAAGAAGAAAAAGTAAAAACATTGATTGAAAATAACTTTAGCATACCTGTAATAATCACATCGGAATCACGGAAACGCATAATAATACCATATTTGATTGCTGACTTATTTATGCCAACGTAATAAAAAGTTTGAGAAATTCTATTAGAGAATAGCAGTTGTACAAGAAATTGGATTAATATTTGTATAAAAAGCAAATGATTTCTGTGTCTTTTAGTTCTTTTAACAGACTATTCTAATAAATAGATCATATTAATAAAATATCTAAAAATTCCAAAATAACTAAAATTTGAAAATATCTAAATATGTATAACAGAAAAAAAATTGTGATTTTTCTAATTTATTTTGTTCGAGAAGTTCTATATTTTTAAAATATGAGATAATTACGGTCGTGGAGCGTTTTAAACTAACAATTTTTTTTTTGCAAGATTTTTCTAATAACTCTAAATAAGTTGGTTGTACGGAGGAGCATACGCTTTTGTTTTCGGGGGAGGGATCATATATATAGAATAGGGTAGTATTTTCTAAAAAATCGACATAAAATGTGTGGTTTTTTTTATTCAGTCAACGTATTACAAAGAATACCGCGAAAAAACTCGCGCTGTCCCCTAGCCGACTTACTTTTGGAAAACTGAAAATAATTTCTTCAAAATACTGCGCTGACCTTTCATTCATCATCATTTTAATTATCGTTTCGATGAAATAAATGGTGTAAGTAAAAAATCAATAATTTTTATTAATGAAAATCATTCAATAATTATATACACCTATAATGAAATTTTCAATTTCCGGGCAGCAAAAATTTTTGGAAATTAATATGAGATTTCTTATTTTCGAATGACACAATTTAAATTTGTTTTAACAATTTGTAGTCTAGAATAGTTATAAGAAATAATTTGAGGTTTTAGATTTTATAATCGCCATTAATAAGACAGAAAGAGCGCTCTCAAAAAAACATAACAAACGATAAATAATTAATAAAATCAGATTTTATTCAAAAAGCAAATAAATCATTTTAAATTCAATATTAACATATTATATTATTATTATTTTTTGATCTGTATATTAATTTGCCGATGCTGAGTCTCTCCTAGAAACAGTCGTGCTACAGGCCTGGATATAGTATAATTTTTTTTTTGTCATTTATAATTGAATTGTGATAATTCATGATATTTAACGTGAAAATGGTTTATTTTTATATTCGATAGCTTAATTAAGGGGCTGTCCAGAAAGGTCGTCACGCTTTTTTTGTTGATTTTAGACACCCCCTCCCCCCTTGTCACAAATGGTCACATCAGTGCGTAACCCACCTCCCTCCCCGATGTCACGTCACAAACTAAAAATTCCAAAAATTAATTATGTATTTTTGATAATATAAAAATAATTGCTATAAAAACGTTTGAATATCACAAAAAAAAACATAAAACGAAAACTACATTCAAATTTAGAAAAATTCGAGCAAACATTTTTTTTAAAAAAGTTTATTTTTAAAATAGTGAATTTAAAAATAAATGCTTATGTAAAAAAACATAATTGTATGTTCTATTTATTATTACGCTCTCCGCATTGGGCACGTTTCAAAACTTAAAGCTGGACAACTTTCCAAAGAGTTAACCAGGTAAAACAAAATGCAAAGATAATGAATTTCAGACGCCACATTTTCACGAGACCCGCCCTCCCTCCTGTCACAAATGGTCACATTTTGCCAGATCCCCCTTCCCCCTAAGACGTGACGTCCTTTATGGACAGCCCCTAATGTCAATATAGGGCCTACCCAACCAACAATCGTGTTCACAAGCGAAATAACGTAATTCATTTTATTTTTTATTTTTAAAATACTAGGGTGTCTTATGATTATTTTTTTTTTTTTTTTTTTATTAAATAAATTAAGGCACGCAAAATAAATGATATTTTATTAATTAAATTATTCTTATAAAAATAACTTGTAAGAATTTGTCGATTAAATTTATATGGCAAATGAAAATCGGCTGAGAAATCAATGAATTAAAATTCGAATTTGATAGAAAAAAATAATTAATTTATTTTAAACAAGCATAATTTGAATGGGGCGTTGTTACTTCTTAAACAAAAGTTTTTAATTTTAGCAATCATATGATTTTAACTTTTTATGAATAAATATGCGTGGTAAACCATTAATAATGATTCCAAATATAACCATATAAATTAATACTATACAATAATTATAATATTAATATTTATTATTACGTATATTGGAAAAAAAATCCTAACATTGTTAGAAGTTTCCTATAGAGAATTTTCGATTCGGAGCTATGAAAAAGAGGAACACATATCACAGGAAAAATCTTCGGATATCCTACGGAATTAGCATGGCCTATTCCTATCCAATATTGGTAAATACTCTCAGCATTATATGGTAATTCCTATGGTAAATCCGAACAAGTGGTCAATATGGCTATTCATTGAATTTCCATATTATTCAATGTTTTTATGTGTTCAAAGAGAAATAAAAAAAAAAAAAAAACATTTGACTTACGGTATTATGCACGTTTGTTAAAGTTAAGCCATCGAATATAGAAATACGCATTTTGATGACGATATGTCGATACATATAATAAATTATTTCTCGATTAATTTTTCTGTGTATGTAGTGCTAATTGCACAATAAAGAATGTAATACATATATGTGTATATCCATGTGCATGATTTACAATTTCCACGATACATTGTGCAAAATATATTTAAGTATTTGGAAATTTACAGAAGAAAAATAAAGAGAAAAAAAATATCCTAAATATTTTAATAATAACAAAAGTGCCGTGTGTCACACCACCTCCAAAAAAAAAAAAAAAACGTAGGAAAAGCTCCAATTTAACTCATATTCCATAATATACTTCCTCTGCTATGCTAATATTTATTCGCATGAGATGTGCCATTACATCAAAATATGTATAACAGAAACAACAACAACGTCATCCGTACAATCACATCAGTTATAGTAATCGTAGTCGTCACAGATGTTATTTATTGTTCGATTCAAAAGTCAATTTTGCTTCGTGTTTTTTTTTTTTTTTTTTATTTGGTTTTTGTTATTGTTGTTGGTACGTAATTTTGGTGTAGAGTATAAGAAGTTGAAGGAATAAGAGATTCTTTTAATCTATCGGTAGATGCGATTGCAGAGTAGGGGAGCATGAATTGTAATATTTACACACAGCCCCGCACACAAGCATGTAATTGTGTATACATAAAATGATGATTCCTTCCTGGGCACGAAAAGCATGATACATTAAGTAGTCATCAGTAAAAAGCTTCGCACGCACTTTTTTCTTTATATCGCACGTTCACAATATTTTATATGCTCATACTCTAACTCCTTATTCTCATACTTCTCTTTATTATCATGCATAAACACAGTCCCCATACATGAGAGACTATTAGTAGGTATTCAAGGGCAAGTGAAAAGAAAGAAAAAAAAAACAAAATGAAATTCACATAATATTACCTACATTAGGATGGTACACTATCAGTTCAGCCATCATCACCACAATCGCTCCAACCGCTCTTCAATCTATGAATATATGCATATATGGGATATAAAAGCATTAAGGGTGAGACTACTCCCGCACATATAATAATAATTCTTTTTGATATATCAGCATATTTCCCATCAACACCATAACGTAAATAAGCGTATATCGTCGTCATATCTTGCGGAGCTGGAGGCCTAAAGGTATCATCATCATATAACATAATATAAAAGCGAGCTACGAAAAAAAAAAACAACAAAAAAAAAAAAAACAACAAAAAACAAAAAAGAGACAAATTTACCAATATCGACATATTTGTATTATTTATTTATTTATACAAGCTAAGGTATTAAATCGTCGTCTCCATAATGGCATATCGTCATAGTCGCGCGTTTATAGCTTTTCTGGAAGATATAGTGTACCGACATGAGAAAAGCAACTCATCCCAATAGTCCACATATTGCTTTAATATATTATAAAATATAATATTATAGAAATAAATATGCATGCATATTTTGTATCATATAAACATGCGAGAAAAAAAAAAGAAAAGAGATACAAACCAACTATGTATATATTCAGGAAGGGAAAGAACATTATAGTCTATTGGAATTTATATTAGGAGAGTACAGATTTTTTTGGATTTTTTTTTTGGGAGAATTTGCTATTTTTAGCTGGATTCGATTTTTTTTTTTGTGTGTGCAGTATATGCAATATTATTATGGGGTTAATGTGAAATATATATTTCTATATAATATAATATTAAACGCAATTTTTATAATACGCACCGTAATTTGTATGGTATTCTCATTAATGTGTTATGTTCTGATTCTTTTTTTTATATTTATTTTACATGATAATTGATGAACAGCGCAGATCACATAAACTCCTTGTAATATTTACATTTCAAATATTTCACATTTACTATTTTCTAAATATGAAATACTGAACTAATCAGATGATCAAATGTATCATGTATCATTTAATTATATCTATTATAATCAACACTGCCTAATCGGTGTACCTTTGATTGGCGTATACTTTGGTCTTGCAAGTTTGACTTATTTTCGGTCTTATCCCAAGTGTTCATGTTTGTTTATTTTTTTCTCTACATGTAGCATACTTTTTTTAAAAAAAATTTAATGGATTGTAATATTTGTTGTTACGTTGGCCTAATTAGTCCACTAAAATATTTTATATAGATATGATAAGGATATTCCATTAGTGTGTGTATATAGCGCCAACATGCAATAACATTGATGAGCATGAGTTTTTCCATTTTATTTTATTGGTGTTTAGTTTTTCGTTGCTATTATCAATTGTAAAAATAAAATTGAAATATAATCATTTACACACTTATGGCCGGACAACCATAGCACCTACTTTCTTTTCATCATTTTGTCATCAATACACGCATTACTTTAAAGATAATTTTTAACGCACTCTCCGATAAGTATCATTTCCTTTAATAATGTAAAATTTTGTGTGTACATAACATTTGTGAAGTAAATGTACAAATGGTGAGTGATTCCATTACTATGAGGTGATAAAAGTAATATAGAGCGCTCTATGTCCAGCAATTCTAAAATGCTAAGAAGTATGAGAAATTTACTCGCTATTCCACCGCATCCGTTTTATAAGCAAACAACCACACATTGTAAAAACCCCCTATTATTTTTCTTCTTTAATATTATTTTGTATTTGAAAATTGTGTCTGCTTTGTGTGTGGTATCTCATGTGTATGTGTATTTTTGAGAATGGTGTATGCTTATCTTTATTTTGTACGTTCATCATTCCATTTGTTTGTTTGTTTGTTTATTTTTGTTGTTGTTTTATTACGAAGGGTGCTTAAACACACCAAATGTGCTGAATTTTCTATGAACACAGAATGTAATGTACGACGATGATGCGTGATACTTACTACCTAAAAAAAAAAAAGAAAGAAAAAAAAAATACAAAAAATAACGAAAACGAAAACAAGAAAGAAAAACACATCCCTTATACCTATCTACAATATAAACATTAAACGTTCAACACACTCGTCTCTATTATAATATATATATCAATGCATGCAAGCGGACAGAGCTTTTTCCATTCCCATACTACCATGTCTCTACCTAGCACAACATACATTTTATCAAAACATATATAAAATATGGAATTATATTCTATAAATTCCGTCCTGTACGAACCAATGTATTTACATGGATAGATCTCTATTCTATTGAGGATGACAACAACTACGTTAACAGGCAAGCTCACTCAATTTTCACCATACCACCTACGACGACGTTTCATTTTTGGGTAAAACAAAGTAAACAAAAACCTGTTTTTCTTTGTTCCGGGCACAAAATAAAAAGAAAGAAAAACTGAACAACCTCTGCTCAGCGAATACGTTTGACTAAAGTTATTTTGAAATAGCAGCATACGAGAATAACAAACTTACAAATTTATTTATCCATTCTTGTACGCTGGATACATAAATCTATATCTCGTCATATTACTATATCTACCTTTCTATTTATCTATTCCTATAGCTTGGTTATTATGCATATATAAGAATGAGAAATAATTGCTTTATAGATGCATATGGACAACAGACTACAGAACCACTAAAATACAAATATATAAACGGAACACGGCCATCAGTTCTATTGTGAAATAAACTTAATGGACCATATTGCTTTTCGTTGGGTTTTCAATGTGTGTAGTCAGTCCATTTGTAACCTTTTTCGTTATGCAGCAAAAGAGTCTTAATTTAAATTCAATATACAATTTATATTACTCTCAATGATTTTTACCTAATATTGTTTCAATAATTTATTTGTTTTTTTTTTTTATTCGAGAACCAAATCTAATCCAAATAATTACAGATTGATTTTTTTTTTAAATTCATTTGCTTTTCATAGGCCACGATCCATTTGAATATGTCGCAAATCTCAACCGATACGTATTTTCATTGTTCCATTTTTGATAAGTTAGAAAATGAAAAAAACAAAAAAAAAACAAAAAACAAAACGTGACTCTTTTTTTTCCACAATTTCAATCATCTGTTTTGTATACGTCTCATGGTCACGAATAAACTATATACGATATACCCATCGAACAATATAAAACGATACTACGGCAATAAATGCCTTGCATGCTTTTATATGTATATAGAGGGAACAAGCGAGATGTGTCCACTTAACTGTCCACAAATTTATCACCGTACCACATTATTATAGTGCCAGCGGTGGTGATGGTGCGTGGTGACAGTCTGAAATACTGGAAAATGGTGTCGTATACAAAACCATTTACCGAAACTCTACAAATTTCCTAGTGTCATATAGCTCTGGTTCACTGTATTAGTTCTATTTTATTGTTATAAGAAGATTCGATCGCTATTTTACTATTATTTCTATACTTTGTTTTGCAACGTATTCGTAATGTGACAATTCATATTGTATATAAAAAGCAACATATATAGTCAAGTACTTACCACATATCGAAAAATAGCCATGCCAAGGGAAGGAAGAAAACTCTATATGAAATACGAATTGTTTCTTGTTGTCCGTTTTGAGTTTTGTTTTGTAAGCAACATATATATATATGTCTGCATCTATATAACATTTTTATAAATTCTCTCTATATTTCGATAATCAAAGACCAACATATATTTTGTTCATTTTTCCATCACATTTTATAAATGTAGATAATATGCGGATTACTGTGAGAGAAAAAAAAATACTGCACACACAAAACCTATTTAGTTGTAGGCAGCAGGCAGGGTGTTGTTTAACACCAACATCAAAAACAACAACAACACTATCCAACAATGCAAGAAGAAGAATAAGCATAACCAACATCATAGAAAGGCACATTTACGAAAAGCACAAGAATGAAATTTTTGCTTATTCAACACATTTTACAACATTTTCCCCATTTATATATATTTTGTGTAATGTAATGTATGTAATAATATATTAAAAACACCCGTGCGTCGTTCTTGTAGGTATGTACACAATATAAATGATATACACAACACAATAACAACAACAGCAACAACAAAAATGCCATGCAATGTGCTTTTCTGTGATTTTTGTTGATATTGTTGATGTTCGGTCGATGTGATATATAGGCTCTTCTCTCGTCCAACTATATAGAAAATAATTGATGGGATGGTAAAATATGGATACGCAATAAAAAAAAAAAAAAAAAAACTTCTGTAACAAAACATCATAATATAAACCATATCTTTTCTTCTCATCATCATCTAACTCTAACTCTCTCGAAGGATACATTTCTATTAAAATTTTAGTTAGTTGCTGATATAGCTCAATATTTCAAATAGAAAGAAATGCATTAATAAAAGAAAAAAAATCTAATATTTTGGCTGGACCGTAAATGGACAAAATGTGCAAGTAAAGCATGATATTATTTTTTTTTAAAGGCTTATAATTTGTCACCAATATTATTGAAAATGATTAAAGCCTGGTTTATAAGAAATATCATTAAGGTAACGCAATGCAAGACATTAAACTATAAAACGTTAAGGTAGCGATATGTTTTTTTTTTTTGTGATACCGGGACTCATCTTTCTAAATGAACTACGTGACTTTGTTCGACATTCGCTTTCGATTATAGCGACATCTTAAACGTTCATTGAAGGGATGGGGTAAGGGGAGCGGATGGGTTACCGACAAAAATAGAACAATGTTGGGAAGGGAGGTGTTAAGAACAAAAAACCAATTTTGCGGACGCCTTTTATGAACGATCCCTTAGTGGGTTTCTAAGAAAAACCTTCAAGGTTTTTCTTTTTATTAAATCAACAAAGAAAAGCTTTGAATTAAAATGTATTTCTTATTTCATTTAAATGGAAAAATTTTAAGTAAAAAAATAAAATTCATAAGGATTTTAATAGATGTCACTGCTACGATTTATCTATCCTCAAAAAATGACCAACGAAAACCACGATTGAGCATTTCTCTTGAAACATATATATAGTATATAGTGTCGATTGATATTCAAACAAAAAACGGTAAACCAGAATGGTCTGCTGAACAGGAGATTCTTAACTAGAAATGTATTGGCCGATCTAACTATTTGAGAAATACAAAAGATTATAAATTATAAATGAATTAATTTTTATACGTTAATGGAATAAGAAAAATATATGACCGCTAATAATAAAACAAAACACATTGCCAAAATTAATAGTTAATAAAATATACCGATATTCGCTGCTAAGTTGTTCTTATTACTTAAAACTGGGTTTCTTTTAAGCGCTTTATACTCTCACTCATATTAGGGCAGATTAGGTCTCTCAATCGAGTCCCCCTGGCCAAGCTCATTGATTTTTGTGTACAACTTCAATATCTATTAATTATATTATTATAAAAGGTGCGCAATACGTTGTATGTTGAATCACTAAATTTAAATAATATGTGCGGGGTGCATATTGATATATATGAAAAAAAAAATTGCTAATTGTTTATTAAAAATTAAACAAAATTGAATGTATTAAATTTATATTTCTCTGGACCGTACACTATATTCACACAATATTTATTGCTTGAAAAAGAAAAAAAGAAAAAAAGAACTGAAAGTATGCTCTTATTTTCTTCGCATTTTTCTCTAATTTATTTAAAAAATTTGTTCTTCTGTTAATGAAGAACACCTGGTCGTTTTGTTTCCTGCTTTTCATAATAAATATTATAAAATAAACGTAAAATGTAAAAAGAAATGGAAATAATCATTTTTTAATTAATATTTACTATGTTTCCTGAATTTGCTGTCTTTGTTCTCTTTGCCAGTTCTCGTCAATAACAAAATTAAAAAAAAAAAAAATCGCTGTCTTTTTTTTTGTTTTTTGTTGTTGACCCTATCTACACAAATCGGTAGAGACATTGCACACGTGTTTTCTTTTACTTTCACGAAAACAAATGAGAGGAGCAACGCGGCAGTTGTTTAGAATGCGGCTTACCAATACCTTAAATAAAATACGATATTCTTTGCTTTCCTATTTAAAACCAAATATATCAATAATACCTAAAATTTCAGCAAATTCAATAAACTTTTGCTAAGTTAGTCTTTCTCTAAATATTTCAATTGTAGCAAGTTGATTTTACTAAATTGACATTAGTTTATGATGAACACATCGCACTATAGTTCATTAAATTTCAAGAATAAAGAGAATTTTAAAAATACAATCGAATTTCACTTTTCTTATCGGAAAGCAAAAAAAAAAAAAGCGAACAACAACCCCAAGCAATCTGTAAGTATTCCGTTTTTTTTTTTTTTCATTTCGTTTATTTACTTTGGTGGGGTTGGGTCGTATTCAACTGTGTGCATGGGTATGGATTGGATAATATATTATTGCGGAAATATTTATTGGCGAAAAAAAAATTGTTTTTGTCTTATTTTCTGTTCAAGTAAAAAAAAAAAAAAATAAAAGATATCCCGCACCGAGTTTATTCTCAGCCACCCTTAACGCCTTAATTCCTTCACAAAAGAGAAAAACACAAGGAAGGTAACACAAAACATTAAGACGCATTGCTTTAAAGTTTTTTTTTTTCTTCTTTTTTTTTACTTATATATTTTTTACATTGCACAATAACAGCAATAACAACAAGAAGAACAACAACAACAAAATTTACGAAAAAGAAGAATCACAAAATGACAAACACAATTTTTCGTGCAATAAATAAATTGACATCCCTTCGAAGAGTCATTTTGATTAATTGAATTTTTATCTCTGGCGTGCGCGACTCGCTGTTTTATAATATTTTTGTTGTAGGTCGTTGAGGTATGATGAGTTGTTAAATCGGGCTTAGTTCTTTTATTTATTATTATTTTTTTTTTTGTTCAACTGAATTTTACTTTTATTATGTTGCAAGCTGAGTATATGTTTATTTATTTTTTTATTTATTTTGATAATTATTAATTTGTTCACCGTACGTCTCTCTCCCACCTGCTTACTGAATGCTGGCAACAATTATTGCATACAATTATATTTTCTGGGAATATCGTCTTTAAATGGTCTGGATAAATAGAACGAATAAAATTAAAATATTCGATCCACTTCATTTCTTAGTATGAATTAATTTTCATAAAAATCTTTGCACATGAAAATAATGTTTATTTCTTTTAGTTTCTGCTTTCAGCATGTTTAGAGTTCTGTGTAAAATAATAACTTTATGAGTTTGCCATCTAATGGAGACAGAGACTTAACCATCTCGTTCACAAAATTATTTTGAATAATTTAAACTGGCTCAAATTAAATTAAAAACTATCGAAATTACATGGTTAAGTTACTTAATAAGCTGCTTAAGCATATATACGAAATTGCTTGACTAACATAAAATTGAAAAATATTGTATAAAAACTATTAAATACCTTGTATAAAAATCTTCTGAATGAAAACAAATACGAATTTCATAAGTAACCCTTTAAATGCTAAATTATAAAATGCTTCTCAAAGCAATTTCGGGTAGACGTACTAAGATATCAAGATTTTCTCTGCCATAATTTCTCATTACTTCGAATTTAATTGCATGAGATTACATTCTAACAGAGATAATAGTCAGTGCCGTAGCTAGAAATCTGTTGATGCAGAATATAGCAGTCAATTAAAAAAAAAAACATTTAACAAAAAAAAAGCAAAACTCTTACCAGAAAAATGAAAAATGCATCAATAGATTTATTTTTTTGTTTTTTGTTTTTTTTTCTTTTGATACAACAAATACGAATACGATATGACCATTTTAGTGATTGGGGGCCTATAAAGGACGTCACGCCTTAGGGGGGAGGGGGGTCTGGAAAAATGTGACCATTTGTGACAAAGGGGGTCTAGTTAAAATGTGACGTCCGAAATTCATTATCCTTGCATTTTGTTTTACCTAGTTAACTCTTTGAAGAGTTGCAGCTTTTAGTTTTGAAACCTACCCAATGCGGAGAACGGAATAATGAATAGAACATACAATTATGTTTTTTGCATGAATATTTATTTTCAAATTTTTTTTACTTAAATTTTTCTATATTTGAATTATTTTAATTTTTTTTTTTAATTTTTTAAAGTTTCATAATTCTCTTATTGTTATCCTCCTATTTGTCTTGATTTTATTTAATTTCTTTATAGTACAATCGCTGTCCTGTTAATTTGTATAAAATGTAACAATTTTCGGAATTTTTAGTTTGTGACGTGACATCGGGGAGGGGGGGTTACGCGCTGATGTGACCATTTGTGACAAGGGGGAGGGGGGTATTGAAAATCTCCCAAAAGAGCGTAACGTCCTTTATGGACAGCCCCTTGGTAACGCTGTCATTTCATACAAAACCTGTATGTATTTACTTTGATTATAATTTTTTTATAAATTACATGCCAATTTAAATGACTATATCTACTCGTGTTTGAGTGAATGAAATAGCTAAAGATTAAAAGTATTTTAAATGTAGGCGCATAAATGTAACTAACTGCGGTATATTGTGAATTTTCTAATTCCTGTAGAACTAATTTTTAAAATATAAAAAGAAAATCGTCTTATTGGAGACATAAGCAACGATAAAAAGAAATAACATAATGAAGACTTCATAACTTCATTATATTCAGCGAATTATATGATCTACCCAGTTAAGCATGTAATTGGTAATATTCTATTTTAATTTATTATTATTATTATTATTATTATTATTATTATTATAGGACGTAATATGTAATATTATATTTAATTTATTTAAAGTAGATATAAATGCGACGAAACAAAAAAGAAAAGAAAAGAAAATTTGTGTAATTATTACTGAATTGAAATTGAATAGATTTAAATTACGAGTGTATTAAACATAAGAAAATGTACACAATAAATAATTCCAATAATTCAACGCGATTCTAAATTGGTTTTTGCTAAAATATTTTATCTTCTGTACAGTGAAATGCGGGTGCAAAATTCTAAATACCGTATCCTATCCATTGGGTGTTGGTTGTCGACTAGACAGTAAATTAATGAAAACAAAAACTCTTAATTTCCTATCTATATATATTTATATATATAAGAAAACAATAACAAATAAATAGATAAATAAAGGGATATTAGCTCTCTTTTCTTTTTGGATTCTTCATCTATTTTCATTTTATGAACAATTATATTATCCTTATGCGAGTTTAGTTTTTGTTTAATTTCAGACTAAAATTTTATTATGCGAGATATTTACTTAGGCAATGAGATTTATATAAATGGAAAATAATAACACTTAAAATATACCTAAAATGTAATAATTCAATCGGCTCAATAATTTGTTTGGTCGGTGGAGTTGAATGGAATGGAAAATTATGATACCGAGAAAATTATATACAAATGGAAATGGATATATAAATTCGAAAATCTATTTACTTATTATAAAGCCGAACATTTTCAATATTATTAATTTTAAATTCTTTTTAATTTTTTTTTTAATTTTTTGTACTTGATATTTATTTAAATCGATTCCATTAAGATCTCAAAATGGAAAGTTATAGTGTAATTTTAAAAGAAATAATTAAAATAATTAAACTACCGGATTTTTTGTGTATGAAAATTTAGATAAATTATCTATAGATAATTATAATCTAGATGAAAAGAAAATATATCAAATATCGGTTTAGCTTTTAAACTATAGATAATAAATAAATTAATAGTTTTATTGTATACGATAATAATAAAAACTGACATATCAAAAAGGTGGAATGTTTTTCTTTTCTTGAATAAAATAAAATCTTAATTTATCAGTTTTTAGCGCAAATAACTGTATTTATGACATTAAACTGAAAATAATTAATTTGTAAGCAGTACTTATTTAATAAACGAAATAAATATAAATATAATCGGAAACAGAAAGATTTCACTTTATAAAAATGATGTGAAAAATCACCGTAAAATATTCATGCGAATTTAATTCAAAAACCCGCATTTACTTTTCGACGAACGAATTTTAATTTCAAACTGAATTTAAATAAAATTGTATAAAATATGATGATTGTTCTTTTGCCACATTCAATTAAGCCATAATATGTATTTCTGAAAAATACAAACAATAAAGATAGAATAGACAGGCACGTCTTTCTATATTTAAATTCCTCATTTCGGTATATACGAAATTTATCAATGAATATGAAAGTTTCTTTTTTTGGCTCGGCTCGGAATTCGGTTCAGGGTATTTTAAAATGTGTACGTTCGATTTGGTAAACCGATTCGAACCGTTGTACCGAAAAAAATTGGGTTTTGGGGTTTTTTGAAGAAAAAATTACGCATACAAATATATTTATTGTATAACATATATTTCTTTTTTATTGCATTTATTTCATTAAGTTGTTAATTAATTTTTAAATAACTAAATTTTTGAATTGTTGCGGATTGTGGCAACAATCTATACCTCAGATGCGTTCAATACTATTTAATTTAACTATTTTTTCGAACCGATATAACCTAAACTTCTTATCTAAACTCTTTAACGAATCCTTCACTATTTTTGGTATTTTTGTAAAGCGATACGTAATATATGAAAAATATGATGTTGTGCACTGTAAAATATTGGTTCTATACATTTTTTGAATAAGCAGTCATAAATATATTCTCAACGCAACTCGTGTTTCAAGTAAATTTTATGTTTTGCGCGTTGCTTTCATGCAATTGATGATTGAGGATCATCGTGTATACATATATGCATAATGAGCATTGGGTACTTACATAATATTTAACATCACTTGCAGATAGTATGCCATGCCCCAAACATAAACGAAAGTGTTAGTTGGATATTGCGGTAAGATATAGCTCAGTGCTCCGCCCTGATCATCATCATCATCATAATCTGATGTCTGCAAAAATAACAATAATGAATGTTATAAGTTATGTAAACATCTGTGTGCCTTTTATTTTGTGTATAAAACTCATAAAAATAAATTCATATGATAGTCATAGTTATAAATACAATGATTACAACTAAAATTGTTTTAAATAAACCTGATTTGTTAGGCTTCTATCCGATTTAGTTACAGATTACTATCAGCCTAATTTTATATTTATAGTAAAATATTAAACATTTCATTATTATATGCAAAAAAAAAAGAAAACTTATATTATTCTATGTCATTTTCTTGTTGTGTGCGTGTGCTGTGTTTCAATTTGGTCTAATAAAATAATATCAAGGTTCATATAAAATCAAAGCCGATATATATACGAGTACATATATAAAATGTTTATTCATTCAATCCACCTTGTTGTGGCGCGTCATATCAGTCAATCATTCACCACTCATACCAAAATACCTCTCGTCTATTCGTATAGAAAAGAATCAAACCAACAGAATAATATATTTCCCATGCGTAATATTTCCCTCTATTTTATTATCAAATAAAAATATTTGAAAAAAAAAAAATATTTTGTCTTGTCTTCTGTTTGCCGCTATTATTGTTGTTGTTGTTGTTGCTGTTTTGTTTTTCTTTTTTGTTGTTTATTATGCGTTCAGAGAAAATAAATATATAGGCAAACAAACAAAAAAATAAAATAAAAATATTTCAAAAAGTCACAAATCATATTACCGACCGCAGAACTCTATTTTTTTGTAAAGGAAAACAATGAATTTATAAAATAATTTTTTTCTTTGCGAATAAACCAATAAAAGCAGGAAATCTCGCTTAAACTGTTTATGCATTTGGCATAAAAATTATAATATCGGTTTGAAATCAGGGCGACCACAATGTGACTTGAGATCACAAGAATTGCAAGAGAGAGTTTATAGATTTAACATAATTATTTTCAAGGATACAAACTTAATGTATACGAAACTATAATGTTATAGTAAAGTATCGAAATTAGAAAAAATAGCATTACACTACACCCATATCCAACGTAAGTTATTACTAATCGCTTAAAATGAACATTTTGTCAATTTTAGTGTATATTACATTCATTGTCAGTGGCTAAACGCTTAATTTGTCTATTTTAATCGGCTAGTAAATTATGTGGGATAATGGCTGTAAGAAGGAGTGTTAGATACTCTATTCTTATGTTGTTTATATGTAATAATATTTTGTTGACTCAACTCAAGTAAGAAAATATTTCAATTGGAATGCTTCCTTCAAAAGTTTTTTTCTTTTATATTTCAAATCATCGGTTAAAACATCGGCGGAAGCAAAAAAAACATAATTTTATGTACCTATGGCTTACTTATGTTAGGCAAATTTTTTTGAAAATAAAACAATAATATAAAATCACGCAAAATAAAACAAAAATAAAATAAAGAAAATATCAACAATATAAATAAATAAAAACAGTCGAAATATTCTGAATGAATTAAAATATATTATTTGTATGAAATTGGTGGAGGTGCGTATAGGCAGGCTTTTAAGGCAGCATGCAAATAAGTTAGGGTATGTGGGGTATATGTCGTATGTATATATAAAAAAAAAAGCATAAAAAAATATAAAACAAGTTGAAAATTGTTATTGTAGTTCTTGTTACGATATTATATGCAAGAGGCAATATCAAGAGAAAACACGTCGCCGAAATTACCATATTTATAGCAGTGGGTACTCCATCTATGTTTAATGAACTATTTTGATTGTTTTAATAAAAATAATTTTAATTCCTACACATTTTTCATGAACCAATTTCAGTGTTAATACCATTTATTTATTTTATTTTTTTCATTATTTCATTCGACATGCAATTACTATATAGTAAAGGATTCACAATATTCAAAATGAATTATAATTTATTTGAAATAATTGAATTTAATAAAAAAAATATTGATTTTTTTTTGATTAGTTTTTATATTAGAGCCATAAATTAGAAATATCGAATTTTTAAGAAAACTTCACCTTAATAACCATCGATATCGCAATATTGCCAATAACAGAAATCTATATCGCTCCGAAGTCGCGGCGATATGAGAGACTGATATCGGGATATCTTATCGAAATTTCTTTGCATATGATATCAATTTCGATGAGATGTGCGATATCAGGATATATCGAAGCTTGTGTATATTAGGGAATTCAATATCAATATTCCAATGTATTGAATTTTGGTATTTTTGCACAAGGAAAAACATCAAATAAACGATAAACGGCAAAATTCTACTTTTTCCATGCCACCAGTTTCTCGAATTCCAATTGTAATAAAGGATTTCATAATTCATAGAACGTTTCCAAGATATTCACTAGAATTGTAACTTGGAGAAGCCATTCAGAAAGCTTTGACGACCCAGCATATTGAGACATCCCAGTCTACGAATCTTCTTTAAGCGATCAAGAAAAAATCTCCTTGTTTCGATCTGGGGGATATAGAGGATTACACTTACAAATGTTTTACGAGAGTTTGAAGACAATAGAACCAACAAGTATTAAGGCAGAAAGACCATTTTCCATTCGGGATATCTGGTTGGCAAAATACGCTCTAGATTGACGGACCAAACTATTGATGCTCTGTGTTTTCTCAGATCTTACTATAAGATGTTAGAATATAAACGAAAATAAAAATTAATTCGTTTAAATAAAGTGTAAATTTTTTATTTTGATCCACTAACTTTACTATTTAACTTGATGTTATAATAAAATTTTGAGTAAAATAGCAAATTTAACGTAACGTCGATAAATCATAATGTTTTTTATTTTCAATATTGTATTGAAAATATTGAGCTCTAATATTGAACTATTGATATAGAAAGATATTGAAATTTTTAAATATCGAAATACATATTTATATTGAAAATTATTGAAATTTTTGAATATTGAATTCCCTAATGTATATTCGATATCGTTTTCAATATGATTTTCGATGTCAGAAAATGATGTCGAAATTGATATAACAAAAATATGATATCAGCTACGACATCGAATAGAGATCGCATTGAATCGATAATTCGAGCATAAAATTAAAAGCATAATTAATTGCTTGTCAAAATAACATTGAATAATTTCAAAGGATGAAATGATTTACTAATAAAAATAAAACAAATTAAGAAGCAAATTTTTTCAAAAATGAAGTAAAATATAAGCATATAAATACGATTACGATACCCATATATGTTCTAAAGAACCAGATAACACAGTGCAGAGCGAAACAGACAATCGATTACTAAAGTTAAGTTGCATAACATGGGATAACTACTTGAATGGGTGCACAGAAATAAAATAAATAATAATTTTTTTTTCAGAAAATTTGATATCGGTACCATATCGAGATTTGATGATATCCACTCGTTATCTAAATATGTATATCGAATTCGATGACTATTCTATAAGTACTTGAGAAGCCAGGGGTAAAGAATATATATAATATATATATATTTCATAACTAAAAATGATATCGAAAGTATTTTTCGATATCAATCCGATAATGTATTGATATCGAATGGTTATTAGGGCAAGATGCTTCTATCAGATTTTTCTGTGTTTTCAATCATTTATATTGTAAGCTTAGAGTCTCATCACAATATTGAGTGGTTGTATCTGTTGTAAATCTGAACTGTATACTTAAGTTCCCTCTTCCAATTACTGAGTTAAACCACTTCTCAATTCACATTTCTCATAATCAATGCATCCGTAATTATTCGATATTCGATTCATCGTTTGATTGGTCCTAATAATTTCATACTATTTCTAATAAGGGTTTTTTCTAAATTGTAAGAATTCCATAAAGGCTACCTAGGGTAGGTAGGTCGATTTTACATACATAAAGGGGTTTTTAACAAGAAGATAAGCTACAGTGTTAGGATTTCATTCCTGTCTTTTTGGTCATCACAAACTCACAATAAACTATTTTTCCGCCCTCGTAGAATCTCTGATTCCATCTGACCATAATATACATTAAGAAATTCAAAAATCTCTAATATCTGGAGGATTTAACAAACATAATTGAATCAGGAGATGATTAAAAATTCCATTGAGCCTATATTTTGAGTACAATAATAGTACGTTCGAAATCGAATTATACTCTGATAAACATAAAATAAGATATACAATTTACATAGCATAATATCATTTAATTTAATTAGTGCATCTTTCGAAAATTTAATTTAATTTATTTAAAATATGTTTCACATACATCTTAAAATATAATTAATTATGGAAATAAGAAAATTATGATGTGCGAACTGCGAAGTCAGGCTAGAAACAAAAAAAAAAAACAAAAAAAATGATATAAATATTCGAATTCATGAATTCTATTATTTTATTAATTATTAACATTTAAGCAAACATTAAGAGAAATTAAATCAAAATTAAGAACCTAATTTTCGCTGAGAGTGTATTATGCTTGAATTTAAAAAATGATTTTAATTAATTGATAACCATAGTTTTTCGTTTTACCTCAACAATGTTGTGTTTGAGTGTTAATTAGTTTATATTTTGTGTGTTGCGCAAAATTTACAATATATAAGTATATATTAGGCAGAGCCAACCAAAACATGCATAAAAAAAAACGATAAAACAACCCAACTTCTGATAAAACGACATTGTGGCATATACTTTTCATATTAAAATAATAATAATACGTAAATACAATAAAATTGTATAACGGAAAGGCGGAGCACAACACAAAATATAATGCATTTTATGATCCGGAGGCTACTATATAATATGCTGTTTAATATATTTTACATAAGCTTGATGGTGCTGGTACTCTTAAGCAACACAACAACAATAACTGAAAACTATTTTTTTAAATACTCGGTGGAGTTTAAGTTTCTTTGTTATGGTTGTCGTCATCGTTGTCCTGCATCGTCATTATATGGTGGATAAGTATATTCGATGTCGGTGCATTATTAATGTATAATAGAGATATAAGCCAAATAACTACCCGTTTTCTGTTATACAATAAAATGGGAACGTCATCATCATATTGCAATATGCAGCAAAATATATATACATGGAAAATATAAAATGATATTTATAAAATAACAAAAAAGGCAGAACAGAATAATAATGGGGAATGCGCATTACCGTCCAGAATTAAATGTTCCCAAGTGAGAGGAATCCTTGGTTGGAAAATGCAAGAGGTAGATCTATAACTGCATTTATACAAAATACACATGGGTTAACATTTTCCTACCATTGATATTATTATTATTCTCTTCTCATACACCTTTTACTTATTTATTATTTATTGCGAGACAAGAGAGTTGAAAATATTTTCGTGTGAATCGAAACGGAGTGCACCAAAGCTACATACAATATATATTGAATAAACTGCACAGCCCCCATTCCCGAACGAAAAATATCACGACGAAGATTTTTGTTTTATTATTTTTTTTTCTCATACATTCTAGAAAATATCATATATTTTATTTCTTATATTAAATACTTACATGAATTTATTTGAAGAGCTGATGCCGCGCCCTCTAAATATATTAACAAATATGTAGAACTATTTTTATTATTAAAAATAACAACGGCAGTTTATTGTCTATAACTTCCGGCCATGGTGATTATAGAGCTCATTGGTATATATAAAAATGTATGCAATGCAGCGCTGTGATTTCATTCCAAATAAAATGCTGCGGTCGAAAAATATTTGTACCTATATTTATAAGATTAGTGATATTTTGATAAGACCTACCATGGCCTAAAATTTTATGCATTACGTAAATTGGTAAATAATTTCTTTAGGCAGAAAGAAAGGAAATATCGTTTATCCATCTATCAGTCATACTTATAGATTTAAAATTTTTTGGGGCAATTTTTTTTTAAAATTTTATTTTGTTTATCGAAAATTAAGAAAACGTAACATAAAGAAGCATTATTAATCGACCCCTCCCATTTTATTTTTGGATCATATGAATATTCTTATTAGAATGATGTTTTGTACTCCACCTCGCAATTTTGTACAAACAGTTTCATAGTGTTGTACCTTGTACAGCTTTGTTTTTCCAACACAATAGTTTTGATGCTGCTGCTACTACTACTGCTACTGCTGCTGTTGATGATGATGATGATGATGATGATCATGAGAAATACTTTTATGTACATACCAAAGTGCATAGATAAGCAAAAGCAACAAAATAGTTCGTCGTCAGTACATACCTACCTTGTTATATAAATGTGCTCTATTGCTATTTGCTTATGCGATGAGAAGCAATGTGTAAATGTTTCTGCCCTGCCTCTATATAACGTACTGCTACTTCCACTATTACATTGAACTATATTATATATATATAAATATATATATATTTATTTATTTTGCTTCTTGTGCTTCTTCTTCTTCTTTTTCTTCTTCTTCTTGTTGTATACTGTTGGATACGATCGTTTATGTTGTCTCTCCATAAATGTATATAAGAGTTGCATTAAAACTTTTGATAATATTGAATTGAGCTTTGCAATGCAGCCACTATTAAAATGCTTTCTCGGATAGAATATATATTCATAATATATCAATAGAGAATCATTTATATATGCTGAAAGTTATAACTCTGTCTATATGCTCTTGTAAATGTTGTGTGTTGTGTTCTCAAATATTGTGTGATGCTGCACTTTGTATATGTGTTTTTGTATGTACTGTGCTCCATTTCATTTCTTCTTCTTCCTCTTCTTCTTCGTCTACTTCTTGTCTACTGGTGGCTTCAACTACTACTTCATCTGCTCTGCTGTATACTATTATGCTGTTGGTTCATGCAATGTTTATTAAACTGCTACTGCTAAACTACTCCTCTGCATATGTACAATGTACATATACAATAACAACATAAGCGACGTTGTCTTCTTTTTTTTTTTTTTTTTTTATTATTTTATTTTATTTTTGCTGCTATGCTTTCCTCGCGCGGCGCCACTCCTTTTATAGCCATAACCCAACTACTATAATTCTTTAGAGTGCTAGTACTTATTTGACTGCAAAGATGTTAACAACATAACAAACTACAAAACAAAACACAACAAATCACAAATAGTAATTAATAATATAAATAAATAAGTAATTAAAAAAAAAAAAAAATTGTATTTTTTTTTTTACAATGAATTTATAAATAAAAAGGTGGACGTTACAAAGTTCAATGTGCTCAAATAAAAACAATAAAGTTCGACTTAAAAAAAAATCATTCAAATATATTTACTATGGATAATCATTATCGTTATCATCATCATCGACATTCATCATCACATGTGTGATTGATTACGTAGAACGTGTTGTGCGTATGATTATGTGCGTGCGTGTGTGCTTTTAGCATCAACATGGTTACTATAAAAGCTCTTTGTTTTTGTTTTATTTTATGTTTTAATCCGTAAATTTATTAATGCATAAAACTTCTCCATACTGAAAAATAAAACTTAATCAAAAGAAACATTTTTGAATTATTAAACGAATTAATAAAATTTAATTGTTGCAGTGCTAGTGATAATTTCTAATTTTATTGTGCTCATATAAAAAAAAAAGAAAACAAAACAAAATTCAGGCATGCTTTCTTTTATAATGGTGCAGTTTTCTTTAGATAAATACTAGTTTTGAAAATAATGACTTTTGTTCCATGCTTCAAAAACTAAAACAACAGCCGCAACGCTATAATAACAAAGATGTTTAATTGGAACAAATATAATTATGGCTATTATGTCATCAGTTAAGCAGGTGTGAAATTTTTAAGGTGTCCTTTATTAGAAAATAAAAAATAAAAATAAGAAACGTTATGCCCAAAGCCTAAGCATTCTTTTTCTCTTGTACGATTTATTGACATTAAAACTATTTCACGAATAAATCTAAAATATTTACGTGAGCTGAATTCCGTTGTAACACCCTTTCATATCAAAGGCCAGCACATTACTAAATTTACTGAATGAAAATCCCGTCGACAAAATCATGAATGAAAATACCAACATCGCATCGCGCACAATAATAATATATACAACACAAAACAACATAATAAAATACACAACACACTACACAACAAGTAATACTAACAAAACAACATCAACAAAATTTTCCAAGGCTAGAGCATAATGCATAGCCCCAGCTAACAGACAGGGTGGAATGCATGCAGCAATCTCACGCCGTCGGTTGTTACATAAAAATGTTTTCGTCGAATATTGTTGATTATTCTGATTATTTGAAAACATTTATTTTTCCATTTTGCCCCAAAACCATAGGTTAAAAATGAATATAAAAATAAAAAATGTGTTTATTTTATAATATTTATAAATTACTAGTTTTTGACAAAATGGACATATTTCGATTTGGATTTAAATTGACTTTCTATACTACGTGAAAGCTTATATTACAACAGGCAGGATAACAGATCAAATAATTATGATGAGATTTTATTCATTTAGTAATACAATCCGAATGTTGAATAACAAAAATATAGTCATTCGTTTAGTAAATGCAGGGAGTATATTCACTCACTTATTCAAATAAGAATAAGTGAGTTTTTATCTCTTTCTTTCTGATAACAAGCAGGGCAAGGAAGAGAGATAAAAGCTCACTTATTCTTATTGGAATGTACTCCCTGTAAAATTATTCAAATGTTCGGTAAAGGGACTATAAATGATTAGTAAATTTACCTCCATCCATATATGCATAGATTCTTAGCCAGGGGCCAAATTCTTTTCAAGTGACAAGTTTTCATAATAACATGACATGAGAACTTCGCAGTGTATATGAGAAAAAAAAATTATAAAAAATTTCTCATATACACTACGAAGTTCTTATGTCATGTCATTATGAGAACATGCTCTATGGGCCATACTGAATATAACTAGTTTATTTAACATACATTGTAATTATTACAAAACAATTAAATACGTTCCATTTATGTGTATGATGACTTTCTTATTTCCCGATCATGTTATTCAAATAGTAATATATTTTTTTAGAATCATCCTAAATTAAGTATCGGGTCATTCATAACTTATTAAATTATTTAACTAGCCAGCATACACTTATCTCATTTGGAAAAGAATTTAATGTTGTTGCCATTTAAAAATATCGAAAAATATACGTAAATTTTTAGCTTTGAAATATATATCAGGATTTCTAATCGAATCTGTGATCTTATACCATAACAAATGCACACATTTATTACACATATAATAAAATTTTGAAATAAATCGCTCTTGAGCCTCAACTTACAAATTGTACAATCGAGCTCATATTTTGCATAGATAACTTTGTGGACCTAGCAAAGAAAATATAATTTAATTAGGTATAAATAAATTTTCTCATACCCGAATTCATATCCATGGAAATATTATGAATACAATGAGAGAGAAAAACTAAATTCAGATAAATTTCACATTAATTGTTAAAAAAAATAAATAAAATTATAAAAAAGTAATTTAAGCAATTCATTCACTTTCCCTCAATTTTTTTTTAAAATAAGCTTTTTTTAAGCGATTGTCGTTAATTAGAATAAGGAAAGCTGGAAAAATTGTTTCAAAAAAAATTAATATGAACGACCTTACTAATCATACTCCGCAGCGACGCCATCGAAAAACATAGTGCAAAATGTTAAATTAAAACTGTTGTGTTTAAAGAACAGATGCATCCATCGACTATGTTTTTTTTTTAATTTCGCATTTCTTTAAAATAAGAAAATCTAGAACAATGGGCATGTTCTTATGTAAATAGTAATTTATATTATAGACTATTTCATTTTCTTAACTTTAGTAAAAATAATAAAAAAGATTAAGAAAACAAAATCGTCAATTGATATCATGCAATAATTTATACATTTGATTTCTGATCGACAACGATTTTATGATTGACTTTAAGTCATAAGTGCCTTAGTAACTTTTTAATCTCTTTTCTTTATTTTGATGCAAACCATGACATACTAATATGCATATAGATTAAAATTCCATGTGAAAACTAAAGCATTTATTGCAAAATTTAGTAGATTAACAAAAAATTCTTGATTTTTTTCAAAAAAATTCAAATTTCTCAAAAATGAGTAGAAAAAAAGAAATGAAATATTTCTTTCAAATTATTCGTACATTTAATTAATTTTTATCGCAGATTTTCTTTATTTTAGCGTAAATTTCAAATTTTCGTTTTTACTTTTCTTTAAATATGAATAAATCAGAAAAATCCTAAAAACGTATAAATCACTTAAGGGGTCGAATGGAAGAATCATAAATATAAAAGATTAAAAGAATTAATTTCTTTGGTGTTGTTGAATTCAAAATATTTCGGTTTTATTTCTTATGAAGAAACATCAAGAAAACCGTTTTTCCAGCCATTGCACCCCACCCATAATTCGTATTTATTCTGGAATTACACTTTAAATTTAATATATGCCTATGTTCACATACATTGATTGCGAACATCTTCTGTCCATTTTTTCTCCCATATTCCATATTTAATTTCTAAACATTTTTAATTATTCACTACCGAAGTCATATAAAAAGTAAGAAGCACGTGAGAACGCGCGGATATTAATTATTTAAATGCAAAATAATGTTATTCGGTATTGCGTAGACTTAGCAAAAAAAATAAAATAATAATAATAATAAGAATTGTTTTTTATGTGAATAATAAGAATGAGCCTCCACACCATACCAGCACACAGGTCACGTCAAGATAATTCATCTTGATGTTTTCTTAATTTTGAATTTTCAACTTCCTTTATTCTTCTAGTAAGTTTATGAGCATTTCGTCGCGTACCATCAAGAAAGAATATAAGAACTCCGTATTATAATTATAATGTTATAAATATGTGAACAATGAACAATCCTTATATATACCATCCCTTAATTTAAGAAAAAAAAAAAGATTACGGGTAGACATGTCAGTTTAAAAATTAAAAAAAAAAAAAAAAAAACATGGAGAAGAAAAGATTACATCATTCACACAAAGAAAAATCATGAAAATTATGCATAGCTATGTGTTAATGAAAATATTCACGCAATTGTAGATTAAAATATAATATGAAAGGCGAAAGGGCGGAAAATGAAACGCGCCAGACACCTCATATATATATACTAAATGCACCCTTTTGCTTTTCGTAACATAAAAATCTTTTATTTAATTTAATTTATTTCTCGTTATTTTTCTGTAACTCTTGTTTTTTTTTTTTTTTGTTCGTTTCTTTTCTAAAAAGCACTCTGGTAACAATTTAACTTTTAAGATAACGTACGGACACACGCGTATCGAAGTCAATTCATCATGTCGTTTCTACTTTCTCGGTAGAAGTGCTTATTATACGATGACCCTTTTTTTTTTTTTCTTCTTCTGCTATTTGTAGAAGATGTTGTTAGTGATATTTATTAAGCAAAATACTTAAAAAAAATTAAACAAATTTATAACGTTTTCAAGTCTTCTAACTTGGCACAAGTCGATTATAAATTTTTCAAAACAAAATACGACCGAATTTAATTAGTGCTGTTATAAAGGTAATTTCCGGTGGATGTCAACGGGTTAGATCGCACCTGTGAAGAGGGATGAAATGTTTTCCAACTTATGTTTTTGGTTGTATTAAAAATAAGCTGCTTGAATATCTAAACGCATATTGTGCGATAAAAAGATTTATTCGAAATGAAGATTTTGCTTCACTTGGAAAATTAATTTTAATAGATTTTTTTCAATAAATCTATTTACGTTCGCTTTTAGAAGTTTAATTATTTGAAAATCATATATACAAAAATACTTACATATTTATTTATTTTTTCCAAAATGTTACTAAATCCGAGAGCGAGAATAAAAAAAATTAAACTGTATAATTTTTTTTTTGGTAATTGAAATAGAATGGTTAGATTAAACTTAAGAGGCTGAACTTAAGGTAAACCTTTTGTCGTACAACTCTTATGCAAAGTGAACGTAACTAATAATTGTAATTTAAATGACGCATATAATTTATTAACAACAACAAAATATGTACGTACCTTCATTTCACATCACACGTTCATTATTACATTATTTGTATAGAAGACGAAGTAATATATTTATAAATTATGAGATGTTATTATGCAAAGAGAAAAACGCATGGCTAGAAGAACGGTGACTGTTGGACATTAGTAATATCTAACAATAACAAGGACGACGATAACGACTCAAAACGATATATAATGGTAGTGAGACACGATAAATGTTAATATGCAAAAAAGGTTTTTATTTTTGCCAGTTTAGTATATTTTGGGTAGGTAGAAGGGACATTGGTCTTTTCGTAGTTGTTGTCGTCTACTGTTTTAGACAGCGGTCATTTATTACTTTTGGGTATGAAGAATAGAGATATGCTAGGAAAGTGGCAAAGTAAAGCTGGAGGGAAACCATATAGTGTATTTCTGCTGCTGCTGCTAAAAAAAGAAAATAGAAAAAAAAAACATCAACAACAACAACAACAGCAGCAGCAGCAGAGCTTTACAATGGTCAAACGTAACATACTTTCTCAAGTCATCATCATTTATTGAAACGGTATAATACACAAAAAATGAAATTTTGGCTTCGCCTGGCAGCTACACATTCGACATAAAATATAATAAACGACAACGATACATTATATTGAATGTATTGTTGGTACTTTTCTAACAAACGATAAACGAACAGCAATAAATTTACATGTACGATGCCTTTATTATTGAACCAATTTCATCTTTTTATCCATTTCTCTCTTTTGAATATACTTACTATATAATAAAATATTGTCATTAATTCAATTGTTTCATGCAAATGGTTTATTTTAATTTTTACTTTTGTAGATTGAAATATATTGTACATTAGCCCAAACTCCAATTTAAATATTTTCTGCAATGCAAACATTATTCAAAACAAAATAATTGCTTAAAAAAGGATTTGTTGTTTTTTTTTCTTCTTAATTTTCATTTGTAATATTTTAGATTATATTATTTCGATTTGACTGAGGGTGAGTGGTAGAAAACATCTAAACCGATCTTTTTATGATCAAAAATTACTTTTTTTTTTCTTTGAATACAATGGACTAAGAGAGTTAGTCGCAGTGAATTGATTTTTTTAAAACTATTTTGAAGTGTTTTAAAGTTTAGGTAATTAAACGCATTGAAATGAATTATGAAATAATATGAATAAGTAATGAAATATTATTGGCCAATTTTACCGTTCTCCATGTTAGAAACGAACGCAACATATGTGGTCTGAGTATTTTAAGAAAACAAAAGTAAATATCAATACATTTATTGTATGCTGAGACTCTTTAATCTGTTGATGTGACCGTAGGTCCTTATTTAAAGTTAAAAAATAGACTAAGACGGCTGATGAATATGGAATCCAATCTGTATGGTCTTATAGCGGTATGATCGATTATGTTATCCGTTTCCATGTCACCAAAATGGAATTGTTCAAAGCTCTGATTATTGAAACATTTCTTTATAACACTTTTTTTTTTATATTAAGATGATCAATGAATTTTTTTGTTTGAATTCAAATATATTTCGTTTCTAATGTTGACAAACTTAGAGTGCATGATGATATAAGTACTAATCGAGCAAACTTTAGCGAACTATAGAGTTATATAGACGTGCTCAGGTGAATATTTGGGCTAAGAAAAAAAAAATGGAGAATAAAACGACCTAAATTGGATTAAAGTATAAAAAATCTTCAAAAATTAATAAGACTCAATGATTTATACAAATTTCCAGATCAATATTTTGATTTTGTTTAAGTATTTGAAAAAAATTAATGATGTTTTGAATTGATGTCTTTTTTTGTTCATTTAGTTTTTCACAGAATTAATCTCCGTCTCTTGAATATATTTTGGTTTTGGTTTTTAAATAATAGTTTGACTAATATTCAGAATATAGTTTGAAAAATTCCAATTTCGACGCATTTATTTAATCGTTTAATTATACTATTTTAAATACGAATATAATCCTCAATCATATGAAATGCTATAAAATATATACATAAAAAAAAATAAAACAATAATATAAAAAAAACAACAACAACCAAAATAAAGTTTGAAAAATTTATTGTACGCGTTTTGCTGGAATTGGAAGTACGATGGTGGTGGGTGCTTATATTTTATAATAATATCTAAGATGATTTATGTAAGATGCGGTGCGTTCTATAGGTATTCAAAGACGATGATGACGACGACGACGACTTTCTTTTTCTACTGTTACTTTATATTCTGTAATATATTCCTCGCGATATAGAAAAAAAAACACAAAACAGAAAAAGGAAAAAAGCCATAATATTATCATATTTTTCACATAATGTATACTTTTAAAACCATCATAAACAACATCATCGTCGATACAAGTGCCTCTAAAAACACAACATTTTTATTATTATGTGTGAGGATGATATGATATGCGGTAAACGAGCGCGCGGATAGTCATGCATCGTCCGCATATAAACGCATAATGTTATTCTGAAAATAATTTGATACTATATGCAAGATGATGAAGTGATGGGAGTCTGGTGGAAGTATAATGTATAGATAGAGGTGGTAGAAGTTGGTAGATTTTATAATGTGCTACAAGAACATCGTCAACAAAGTCACCAAAAATATATAGACAAATATAAGAAATGTTAAATGTATATTACCAAATCATGACATTGTTTCAAATTGTTCTATACTGGTAAATACCCACCAATACTAAGTGCCACCGTGTACCTCTCCCCATTCTAGACATATCGCATTATACATAAAATATTAAAATGTATGTTGTACAAAGTGTATTGAACATCGAAAACATCAATTTATTTTGAATATTATATCAATGATGATAAATAGTTTTTATAGTTGTTGGTTTTCTCTTTTTAAAAAAATGGTTTGGAAGGGATTTTCTGCGTTCGATTCGGTTTTTCTTTTCTTCTTTCTTTTATTTTCTTTAGTTTATATATAACGATGATGCGTTTCTATAAAATGTAATCTATTTTCTAAAATTGGAAATGGGCTTGGAATACTTTATGTAGTTACATGCAACAATCGCGACATTATTGATATTGATGTTTGCGCGACATCAGATTTTTTTTTTCTTTTTTTTTATGGCATATTTTGTATAAAGAGTTTCTTTTAGTTATCACAGAATGAGAATATTACTCAAAAGTATTGCTTATATTTTAGGCGAAGATTGGACCTCTTCTGTTCTCAAAGATTTCTGATTTTAAATGTTTTGTATAACTTTTAGAACCGAACCGCAGTTGCACATTTCATTTGATTTCAGATGAAATCTATTTGATTGGTTTTTAATTGTGTAGCGCATATTTGATACGTTGTCATTAAATATTAACTTTTTGCAACATTCCAAATTAAGAATAATTCTAAGGTTTAAACTACCCTTTAAATTATTATCACATCGTTTCCACCGTCAGTCGTTCACAGTATAACCTATTTATTTAGTTACTTATTTTTTATGTTGAAAGCTGAAATACATCACTATTATGAATAGAGTGGCTTTATTGCACAACAGGGGAGCCCATTATAATATTATACGGGGTGGCTGGACACATTTATAACCCTACAATGCTTACGACAACAACGACAACAACAACAACAACAACAACAACAACAACAACAACAACAATAATAAAATATTCTCTCTTTTATGTGCAAACCTTTCAAACAAGAAATTTTCAATTTTGTTTTTTTTTTTCGCCAGAATATTTAATCTTCTTCTGATGGGTGATTGTTTGTTTATTCACTTATACATACTTTTTAAAACATATCTCTCGGTAGACACAGTTTTTACCCGCGACTTTTTTTTCTCTCTAGAGTTACTATATAATTTATATGTGTGATTTTGTTTGGTACTGTTGTTGATGTTATTATACGGACGGTGAGAATAGCAGTAAATAATCCCAAAAAATCATATCTTTACGTAATCGGACTTGGTACTCGTTACATTTTGCAGGATTTTTTTTTTTTGACGGGGTTTTTGTTTTAAAAAACTTTTTTGTTTTTGTATTCTTTTACGCTATTAAAAAAAAAAAACCAAAAAAAACTCGTATCTCTTTTTATTAAATATTACATTTTAAATGCATATAGCCATGGCAGAATGAAAAAAAATAATGGTTGGCACCACGATCCATACAATTACAGCTGATTCCATTTATTAAATTATAGAATTATTTCATTACGATTTGTACAGACTATATTTATGATTTAAAGTGTTTAGGAATATATTTATATATCATATGTTTATTCAAAAAAATACTTGGCATATGTTGAAGCATAATGGTCACTTAAAGCATCTTCTCAGTCGTATTATTATGCATTGCGAATATTATACTTATAGCTTGTTTATGTTTATTTATAACCATAATAAAGTTTGACTTTCGGTTAATAATTAATCGTGCATTGATAACAGGCACAGATATCCGTCGCCTTTGTAAATCTATTAGGATTAGGAATAAAGTAGGAAGTTTTGAACAGTCACAAATTACAAATTTTCAAGTATCAACAGTTTCGGTTATTTTTAACATAAATAAATACTTCTTTAAAAATTTCAATTATTCCATAATTCCACTCACTGAATATTCATGCGACATTTTAGCTAGTTTTGTAAATTTCATGATTTTTTTTTGACTCTAAAACTAATTCGTCGGCTGAGAGTTGTTTTGTCGCACATCCATTTTTCTTTGAAAGGAAAATAGACCTTATGCATATGTCGTTGGAAAAATGGATGTGCGACAAAACAACTCTCAGCCGACGAATTATATCATAAGCTTAATTCAAAAAGAAATAATCGACATCGTTTTAGAGTGCAAAATGGCATAACTGAGAAAATTTAGATCTTCGGAATATTTGTTGGCATTCAAATTTTGATTTAGAGGGGATGAAAATTTGAATAAGAATATTTTAATTTTTAACTTAATTGTTGCTTTTTGTGTATATGTTTCTAATAAGATATTATATATTTTGCCTTGCAGTCCGTTGCATTTGAACGAGCATTCAAAGAACGACAATTTGAATTAGTCGAAGATAGATGGAATCGTATTAATAACGATCAACAACAGCATTTACATAATCATCATCATCAAATTATTACCAATATTAATAATAGTGGTAGTGATTGCGGTAATATTGGAGATGATGACATTGACTTGAATAATTTAATAACCACCACCCCCAATAATAATAATAATAATAATAACAACAACAATAATAACAATAATAACAACAACAATAATAATAATAATAATAATAATAATAATCATATAATTAATAACAATAAATATAATTTAACTCATGCTGAAAGTGGTGGCGGAGGTGGTGGTAGTATTGGTAATAATAATATTAAGAATAAAGACTACGAAATTGATAATTACGATGGAACAAAAATTTTATCAAAAAATATCAATACTGATAAAATTACAACAAATGATATTAATCAAGGTACGTTACATCAAGATTCTTCAACACATTCAACGATTTCTTCTTGCTCATCTGCTGCAACACTGTCTCAACATAATCAAACACAATCGATTGATTCTATATCACCAAGACGATCAACAAAAACTAGTAATTCACCAAATAATGGTAAGTTTATTTGGTTTTTTTCTTTGAAATTGTTTTTAACGTTTATTTATATATATTTACAATAAATTTTTGGATATTTGTAATGAACAAATGATTTAAAATTTCCTAAATTAATAAGCTATGGCTATAACATGCTTATTGCCATGAAAGTTTATTCACAATGTCGTAAATCGAAAGGTTATAAATTTATCAAGACAATTAATTAAATAGTACGTTTTTCTCGTTTTAGTAGATTTAGATTTTGTAGTATTCGAAAAATCTAGATAATTTGATATAAAATAAATGTCAATCACATTATCAAGATTGTGTAGCCTTTACACATTATACGTGTTTTTAGTAGTAGCAAAAATGTGTAACTCAATGAATAAACACTGTGAACTAAGACTATTCGTAAAATGTGAGTTATTTATGATTTTATAAAGTTAAACCGTCAATAATTAATTTGTAAACCGTGTTTAATATAATCGGAATATAGTAAAACATTTGTTTCGCATCTAGAACAAATATATATATAAATAATGATAATGATTCTTAGTTAATTTCTCAAACTTTTTTATATATAATATCTCTGTAAATATCAGTCGTACATTAATTTTGAGTTTATCTATACCTCCCTCCCCCTTCCCCATTTAACCCCATGATTGGAAAGAGAGAGGTGTAGAACAGCTCAAAATTATTGTATGATTGATATTTTCCGAGATATTACATAGGGGAGACCGGGGATATACCGGCCACTTTTTACATAAGTGCCTATAACTTTTCTTCTATCTAATATTTTGACAAGCTTTAAAGCTCGTTAGAAAGGTTAAACCTTCCTCTACATTATGTTCTTGAAGGTCAATTTAATTAAGTCTATACAAAAAAAGTTATTTATGGAAATATGACACCACTACGACCGGGGC
>JAABKK020058205.1:0-23885 GCA_011634745.2 Catotricha subobsoleta
TAATAATTTGACATAATAATCTTAGTTCTAGCACTAGCAGTATATAACTACTCATTAATAAGAAGTATTAAGTACTAATAATAATAGTTGTGGTTAAAACGTGCTGCTGCGTAAAAAAATCAATAGAAATAATCGAAGAAAAATAAGAAACATATAAAAAGTCAATATACTCTATTGGTCTACATATAGGTATTTGTTTATAAACTTATAAATATGCTAAAAATAACAACAATCAAAGTATTATCTGCACACAAAAAAAAATAAAATAAAGAAACAATAATAAAAATAATAAAGTAATTGTTTAAATTTTGTAGAAACAATATATTTTTGTTTATGTTAACTGGAGTGACTGGCGACTGCTGTTACTTTATATAAGTCCAGTGTATTATGCAGGTATATAGACGTGTATCAAGTCTCTATATACACATATTTTGTTTTTGTGCCACTGAACAGTGAATGATTGCTGTTCGACTTGAAAAAAAAATTCAAGACATGACTTAACAACACTGTACTTATTCATAAGTGAACTAAATTTAAGTTTATTCTTTTTAAAAAGAACATGAATTTACCAGACAATGCAAATTTTGATTCAAAATGTAACAAGCGAAGTCATGCCCATAACATGTAAAAATATGCTGAGCAATTTAAAATTTATATATAGCATTTTCTGTAATTTCCAATTCAAGTCTCTTCTGGTTAATATATTGTTAGTATTCTAATCATTATGCGCTGAAATCATGGAATGCAATTAACCGCTATTCACTATTGCTAATAATAAATGATAGAAAAGTATGTTTGTTTATTTATAGAATTTAATAATTTACAATTTGTTTGGAATTTATTTGGAATTTATTTTTATGCTTTAAACTACATTTTATTTACAGACTATAAAAATAAAACGATATTTCAATTATTATTTACGTTTTGTTTTTTTTTTACACTTTTTTCAGAATACAAAAAATGACTTCAATGTAAACAATTCAACACAATTTATACATGTATACTTCATCAATCATCAAAACGAGAAACATGTCAACAATTTGCCCCCGTTTTGCACAAAATGCCTGGAAAAAAGATCTTTGCTCAAATTGCTTTAAGTCGAAAGAAGAACACAAAAGTCTTATTGCCGAGTTAAAGTCTCAAAAGCTGCCATTAACAAAAAATGTGGATCCACCAAAGGGAATCATGAAATCACGAACAAAAAAACCTAGAAAGGCAAAAGTTAGCTTTCCAAAAGAATTAATTGAGGTAATTGGAATTGGTGGAGAATGGTCTGAAGATTCAGAAGAACAAAACGATGATTCCGAAGGTGAATCACCTGTATTTATACAAATGACACGAGATGAAGCGGTTACTAAAGAAATCGATGAATTGGAACAAGAACTACAGAAATTAACAAAAGTTAATACCGATTTTAATATGAATAATGGAAATTTACTCGGTGACGCTGAAACGAATATAAAGAAATCACTTACAGCACTTCAGTTAGGAACTCCTCAAAAGGACGCAGAAGGGAAAAAACAAACTTTAAAAATTTCTGTTACCCCATTTGGAGGTCCAGTGACAACAAACAAAGTGAACGATATTAAACAGAAGTTTAGTTCAAATGAAGAGCCAAAAGCGCCAGTTGTACTAAAAACAATAATCAAAACGAACGGCATTGAATACGTGGGAGAAACTGTAGTCAAGTCTTCAACACAAATAGAAATTGTTGACAAAACACAGAGCCCAGAGAAAACTCTTTTGGAAGAAATCTCTGAAACGCTGGAAAAGAATAAAGAGAATAAAATTACATTTAAAGAAGTCGATAATAATATAAAAGTTGAAGTGAAAAAACAGCTATCAACAACAGACAAAGACAACAAACGATCAATATCAAGAAATGCTCCAATTGTTAAGGATGCAACTAAACCAAAAATTAATGTATTTCCAAAATTTTCAGATTCTGATAGTACACAATCCGATACTGAAAATGGTAGCACATCTGGATATTACGATGTGGTTGAAGCTACCAATAGTTATGAAAATATTGCTGACGGCTATGAACGTGCTAAGGAAATAAATACTAATAATGCTAATGCTAATGATGTGAATCTGGAAATTCGTAACAAAGATAATTCTTCATTCTTTTCAAATCATCTTATATCTGAAATGTTTTCAACTACCAAGGATCGTAAAAAATCTCGCTCATATAATTTCATGAGTAAAATAACATCAGATGGTTTAATTGTAACAAAAGCTAGTTCAGAAGATGGACTGGATTCAACTGGTTCAAGCTTTGATTATGCAAGTAGTAGTGATGAAGATATGTCTTCAATGAATCGTAGCGAGTCAGATAGTGGGATTGGAATTAGTGTGACAAATGATCATACAAAAACTAATGGAAGCGACAGTAAAGACAGTGCTAGTTCTGATTATGAAGATATTCAAGTTCAAAATATTACTGGTAACGAAAAGTTATTTTCAGCAGATAAAAGTCGAGAATTAGCTGGAGAACCAGATGGAAGTGCAGATCCTGATGGAAGTAGTACTGAAGCACCAGCTCTACCAAAATCTCCACCACCACTTACATCTGAACCAAGATCATCATTTTTACATAATGGTAACAATAAATCTGGAACAACAGAAAAACCTACTGTGCCGGCTAAACCCACGGTTAGTATTATTAAAGCATTAGTCAAGAGATCGCCACATACAGCTGAACAGCAAGTTATTAATCAATTACAACAAATTATGAAACCAACTTTGCCGGAAGATATAAAATTAGAAATGGACGAAAACAAAGACAATAATGATATGACAAAAGGTTTGAAAAAAGGTCGTGCTCCCGATCCACCATCTCCGACAACTGAAGAACGAGTAAAGAATTTATTAATAAGTAAAGAAATTAAAGCTGATAATTCTCCTGAAATAATTGTTAACGATACAAAACTCGAATCACCGAAATTCGATACTAAAATTGATGAAAATAAAATGCAAATGCAAAAGTCGAAAACTGATGAACAATACTCATTTCTTTATACACGTAATCCTACAGGAAGTGTAAGTAAATCAACATCACCTGTAATTCGTGAAAAAGATAAACGTGAACGTGCGACAGTAAATCCAAAATTCCGAAGTCTAAATACATTTAGTTCACAATACAAAAATCAGTCAAAAGAACAACGTCCGACTACACCAGAGCCAGCTCCAAGGAAAAGTCTGTCATTGTCACAAGATTGTTTATTAGACGATAAAAAGAAGAAAAATAAATTCTCTATCAAGAAATTTCTTCGAATGGGTTCAAATAAATCCGAGCCGATTTACGATAAAAAAGATAGTGGAGTCTATGGAAAAGTTACTGTTCACGATAAAGAAGGTTCTGGCTCGAGTTTGCCACAAATTAAACCTCGACTTGTGATTATTCACCCTATTGATATAAATAGGACAGAAGTTGAAGTAATAAAAGATATTGGTAATGGTTGCGTTAGTCCTGAAGTTGGTAAAATACATGAAATAGTGACAGGAAAACCTCCAGCTCCGCCCCTTCGAAAAAGTTTGGAAACCAAACCAACAAGACCACCACCACCGAAAAGTGCCGAAGTGCGTAAGAAACAAATTAATCTGGGCTCTCCAGATATATCGCACCATACAGGATCGACAATAATCACTACTAATGGATTCAACGCTAATGATAATCTTTATGCTAACCTTGGTGAAATACGATCAACAATGACACCCCGAAAACCTGAACGAACTGCAAGCATGCGTGAACGTGAAGCACAACTTGAATTGACACGTAAACGACTTAGTAAATTAGATCACGAAACCGTTGACGATGCTTCTGTTTATACCCTAGACTTAAGTTCAAATCAAAGTACATTAGATCGACCCGAAAAAAAATTATTATTTAATGAACATAAACAAATCGAAACGAATAAAGTATCAAGCCGCTTAGAACAATTTGAAAAGACAATTTCAGAACAAAATCAGAAGAGCAATAAAACACTTCTGAGCGATGGCATCAAAAGTTCAATACAAAAAATGAATACTACAATCGATAATTATTTAAAAGATAAAATGGCTGAGAATGGTGTTGTGAAAACACCAAATCAACCACAATCCCATTATGAAAATAGTATAGTAAAAACTGTAAATAACAGTATTGTTGAGGAAAAGCCAACAATAAATAATATTCGCCATAGTGATGTTGAAATGCGTACGAGTTATGAACCGATTGTTGTTAAGTCACAACGATCGAGTTTACCAGATAACTCAAACTCTGCTCGATACGGAGAAGTATCGACTGTTACTGCTCGAAATGGATATTCAAAAAGTGAATATGGTGGACGCATGCAGAGTTATAGTTGCGGTAAGTTTTTCTGTAATTAGATAGACAATTAAATATATTTACATAATTAACTTCCTGGTTCCAAAAGTACATATTTTAAAGACACATTTTTTTAATTTGTCAATTCTATCTTCCTTCATTCGTTTTGCATTCATAATAAACAACATTTAATAATAAAACCAACAAACGAAAGTATTTACAGACCAATTACACAAATTATTTGTCCATAAATTTGTAGAATAAAAATGAGTAAAATTAAAAAAATTATACCCACCATTAACAAGTCACGCTGCTTCGTAATTCATGTTAATTATGAAACATCTTACACAATATAAAAATAATATATCCAATATAAAGTCAATAAAAATGACATCATAATGTCAACTGGTCAACTGTATATTTTTAAAATCAGTTTTAAACATGACTCACGAATATGGTTTTTTAACCTTTACTCGAACAAAATCAATTTACAGCACATTTCTATAAAATAAATTTATTTCGCTTAATCGTTTTCAAATTTTGTATAGTTTTCAAATTTTACTTTTTTTTCTTCTTGTTTTAATTAAATCGAAACTAATAATATTAATTTAACATGTTTAGCAAACATTTCACGGTCCGTTTCACGATCATATTGTGGTAGCGAAATAAGTGAGTCTGACTATTATTCGCCATACAGTTTTTATGGTGGCAGTGAAGCTGGAACAGATGTGGCTGGAAATGAATTGCTTGAAGCCTGGGGAGGACAAACGGTAATACATTTCTAATTTCAAATTTCAAATTAAATTTCATACATTTGATTATTTTATCTCTTTGTAAAAATAGCAACAGAAAACAAATCGTACAACAAATCGATTACGAATGCGAAAAGGACGAAGTGTTGTGCACAAAAATCTGGAAGATAATTATGGAGCTGTGGTTGTTGCTAATCATGAAGCCTTAGCACAAGTATTAGATCAGGTACATTTTTCATTTTATTTCTATTGACTTCAAAAAAAAAAAACAATCAATTTGATCGCTTTTTAATATTAATTTAGAAATTATTATTAGTTCTGGTTATTTTACCACTAATAAATTATTAAATTACTCAATTCGTTGGATAAAAGAAAAAAAAAAGTGAAAATATACTTAATAGATATTTTTTTATTTTATAATTAACAAAAAAAATATCAGCCAAATAAAATTACCGAAAATGCAAATTTAAAATTCACCAAGTAGAGAGAAAAAAAAAATAATGAACTTTTTACATGTGAATGACATTAATCCTCTTGAAGCGCAAGTTTAGCATAATAAAAATTAAAGGTTTAAAATAAACAACATTTTAAATCAAAATGCGCATTGCAATTTAAAATACAAAATTTACCATCGTCTGTATTTAATTTATTCACATTAATATTAACTTACATGCTCGTTTTCATTACAATAAATTGTAAGATTGTGAATTTAACTAAAATTTATAAAATGACTTGTAAGTATTTGTTGTTGCAATTTATATTTTTTTTATATATATTTTGTTTGGTAAATAAGAAGAAAAAAATAACTTTTCCTTTTTTCTCACGTAACACTCTCTCTAATTACCTTTCTCCGACGTATGTTTTTGATATTATTATTCATAATATACATCATAATAAATTGCTATAATAACTAACTAATAAAACTAACAACAAACACCATTTGATTAACTGCGTATCGCTATATTATTATTTAAAAAAAAAAAAAAATGTTTATATCGCGCGCATTGTTTCTTATTACAACAGTAGCTGATGTTATTTTTATTGTCAGGCATACACACATTGCTACGGTGCGATTGACATGAGCATCAATAAAAAAAAGCTAAATATGAGATCTTGATTAACAGCTTAATTAAACATTAATTTCAAGTGTGCGCTCATACATCGCGCAATTATATAATTAATAATTGATCTTCAATTAGCAGTAATTACCTACTTCTCATCATATCGCACAGTTACACTAACACATTTTTTTTTGTATGTTATACCAGTTTTTTTTTTTTGCTTCTTGCATTTAATAAGAGTTTCCAGTGAAGATAAATCCACTACTGTACCTCATATTTCAATACAGTAGTCGTCCAATTGTTAATTTAGCATAGAAAACAGTACACCAAAAAAAAAGAAAAATTCAAAAACTTCAAGATAGCATCACTAATATTTATTTTATTTTATTTTATATTTTAATGCCTTTCATTTCTAACGGTTTCTGTATTTCATCTATTGCAAATATATCGTTGCTTGTAAATGTCACGGTCATATAATTAAAATCAATATACCTACATTTTATTTATAATTGAACGGAAGTTTATATTTAGATATGAAAACAGTGTGTGTGTGTGTGTATTTTTTTTTTTTTATTTATATAATTTAGCTCTAGATGAACGGAGAATTAAAATAAATCAAAAACCTATAATTAAATTTTCTAAATGCATTCTTTATAAAGAAAAAAAAAAGAAAAGAAAAAAGAAAAAGAATATTAAAAATAATCTTCCGTTAAATTAAATGCAATTTAAATTGCAAACCATAAAAGAATGATTCTTTCTTTTCACATAAAAATTTGTTTAAACTCAATTGTGTATTTTTTCTATTCATGAAATAAAACAAATGTATATATTTTGCTATTAATCTACCGATTAAATCCCACGAAATGCATAATCATATTTACTTAATCATTGTTACCTGAAATCGTGTAATAACTTTTTTTTTTGTAATGAATAGCATAAATTATCATTTTCACTTTTATTGAGTTCTCAGATCGATTGACTATATATCTATATCTATTCTATTGATAGAGTTCATTGCTTTGATAAATCCATATATGTGTATACAACAAACACACAACAGCCACATAATAGAAAGTGACACGGTTTAAACGCACAATTTTCCATGTTTATATAATCAATATTATATTATTAAAATTATAATAAACTTATTTATTATCAATCATCGAAATTTTTTTTTTGATATCTTAACTTTCACAAAATGATTTTTAAATTAAAGTTTTTTTTTAAAAATTCGGAAATGATTTTTTTCTTTTTTCAAATTTTTCTACAGCCATTGTATGTAAGTTTTCTTACTTAATCGGATAAGTATGTTATAAGGTAAAACAAAAATGAAAATTTTGGTTAATATGTTTTTTTTTCTTCGTTTATTCATTTTTTTATTAGAAAGTATGGACAATAAAAATAAATTGATATTAAATATCAATAAATCTATTGCAATATATATTATACAATAATCGAGGTAAATAATTCTACTTAGCGTTTACCGGATATTTTGTACGGAAAATAATGAAAAATAAATTACGGACTTATCTCGTTTGTGAAATTTAATATTTTATTGGAAAAAATGTAATAATAAAAAGTGAAAAATCATGTTTATAAATTGTATTTTACATTTAAATAACAAGCAGCAAACAAGCGATATATTTCAATAATTTCACACTCGCTATTTTCGAGTGTATTATTTTTCTTTTTGACTGTTTGAGTGTTACACAAAATAAATTGGCAAAAATGTAATTTATTAATGTTTGATTACGCTTCACTTTAACCTACAATCACAAATATACTGTATCAATTGTCCAGTTTTAACTTTCACCTGTTTTCACACACATTTATTATAATTTTTCAGTTTTCATTTTGAAGCGCATTAAGAGGCTTATAAGCATTGAATATCTATTTGCCTAATGTGCCAGAAAAACAACAAAAATAAACATTTATTTGTAATATATTTCTTTTTTTATATAGTGTTTGTAAATTGGTTTTTCACACATATAACAAGTTAATATATAACCTACACAGCGAGCAAGCTGGTAGAGAAGTAAATAAACAAAAAAAAAGATGTTTATCATCATCATAATAAACCGAAACTATTATAAATTAAATTAAAACAATAATTTATTTTGTTAATTTACCGTACCAATTTTGTTGCTTACATTTATTACATTTATAAGCTTCGCAATAAACCGCGCAAAATATCAAATGATCATTTTAACAACAAAACAATTATAATTTTTATGGTTGTTGCTACTTTTCGTTAAAATGTAATTTTTTTTTTATAATATTACATAAATTAGTTGTTAATGTAATATAGCTATCTGGTAGATTTTATTTTTGTTGGTCTACTTCCTTATTCCATAAAGTCAAAATATAAGCAACGCGCTTTTGTCTATCTTTCGCAAATATGAAATTTTGGAAAATTAAAAAAAAACATGTTTTTGGTTCTACTCTCACGCAATATTTCATAAACCAAAATAATTAATTAATTTTATTTAAAATTTAATGTTCTATAAAAATACTAGATTTTGTTTTAATTTATGAAGCGTAAAATAAATTCAAATGAAATATAACTGTAACAATAAAGCTTTTATAAAGTTACACATCAAGACATTAATTCATTAATTATTTAGAATAATTTTTCATTTGTAATTTTCAATTATTTTTTTTCTTTGGTTTTTTTTTAATTATATTATTCTTTGGGAAAATTATTCTGAAATTTTTGTTGAATGAGTTAAAATATTTTATGAGAAATCATCAGAAACTGGTAATTAGGTCAACGAATATTACTTAATTCAAATAAAATTAAAATGGTAAAGAAAGTCGCAAATGGTTCAAAGTAAAAGAATAGATGATTTTTCATTTTAAATTTTTATTTATGAACGCATTTAGAGAACAATGAACTATTAATTCTTGCATAGAATCTGCGTGCCCATCCCACCAACAACTATGTCTAATTTGATTTAAATTACATTAAAAAAGTTCATTAAGTGGACTACATATAATCGCACTCTTAAAGTGATTTACTCTTACCAGAGCATTTTTGAATGTGGCATGTGGACGTGGAATTCCCTCGTATTTAAGATGTTCTACATAGGAAAAGAGCGGTCCACTTAGACATCAGGCTATACAATTTATAGTTGTTCTTTTTTTATTTTCAAATTATTATTCATGCGCTTAGAAGTTATGAATAGATTTTTATCTCTGTGTAGCACATTATAACTTATAGTTAAACAATCATCCTTTCGTAAAAAGCAAAAAAAATATATAATTCAAAGCAAATTTTAAAATTTTAAGAAACGTGATCTTGCAATCTACATATTAGTTAATTTTTTTTTAAATTTCTCGATGTATCCTGTATTTATAAATCTATTGTTTGATTTTGTGTCAACGGCGATGAGGTAATGGTATATAGACAACAGAGAAATTTTCTCAAATATATGTTGGTCCAAAGTATCACGCTGTTGGGAATTTTATTTTTAATTTGCTTTTTATATTTTTAGTGCCCACGATCGCTCTGTTTCTTTTTATTTTATTTTTTTTTATATATTTTTGCTTCACATTATTTTTTATTTAAAAAAGGTATTTTTATGTTTCATTGTAATTTGCACGCAAGGTCATTAAAATATTAGTAAAATGGTGTTGTTGCCTAGAGCTACTATTTTTATTATATTCAGTCAGTTTAGAAACAGCATCCATTCATCAGCCTTTTAATAGCTCAATGTATTTTAATATTTTAGAGGATTACCGCAGTCTACAAAATACTGAGCATAATAATTATTTATTTACCTGTGCACCATTCAAAATACAATTCGCAGGGTGATTCAGTCCAGTCAAGTTTATTCTAAATTTGTACATCATTACTTCTACATTATGGAAATTTATATTTAATTTATATTATATATTATACTTGAACGCAAATAAAATACGATATTCCCTCTTTCACTTATTTTAATTTATGTACCGACATTATTTTTTTCTTTTCTTTTCTTTTTCGTTTAATTGCTGAAATTTTAATTTTTTGCTCGTTGTTTTCCTGTGAAAAATATAATGAATGATAATGGTCTGTCTATTTATCTGTTAAATAGTTATTAAAAAAAAAATTAATTACGCTTATAATAATATCAAACCACGTCTAATATTTGTGAGTTTTTGTCATGTTTATTATAATAAATATCCATTTAATTCAAATATTAAAAACAATTACATAAAATTTATAGCAACGCAAAAAAAAGTGCATAGTTTTTCTAAAAGTATTTGTTCCACTTTCTCATTATGAATGGAAATTAAATTATGAAAAGCGATAGTTTAGTTTGAATGCACGTTTAAATATTTAATTCTTACAATGTATAATTGCAGAAAAATAGTAGTTTAATTAATATTTTTTTCTTTTTCTTTTTTAATAAAAATCATGTTTACATTTCTATTATTATTTCATTTTATAGCTACAACGAACTCCAACAATTCCACTTACACTACTACCGCTAGCAAATTCAATTAATCTCCGATTTGATGATTTCACTATTTTGGAAGGAGTACGTGGTGTTGTAGCTGGACGTCGTGCATTCCATCCAGCTATTTGGGCACATCAAACTCATGTTACTGTTGCTTTATCGGCTGATTGTAATCAAATGGCTGATCTAAATCCGATTACAGAATTTTGTGATTTAGTACCGAGCCATTATTTGCCGTTAATGCCCAGCACAGAAATTAGAATGGTTCAAGGTTGGTTAAAACTGTTAAAATTTAATATTTATTTAATTTATTTCAATTTGAATTGTTTTCAATTTTCTAGCAACCATATCTGTTTTGCCACGAATGATCGTTGATACATTACAATCATTTGGTCAAATGTTAAAAATTCGTTCTGAAAATTTAAAAAATCAATCATTTGGTGGTTCAACAATAAACTTATCGTCCGAGGTGCAATCATCATCTTCATCACCAACATTACGGAATGGACAGTCTGTTCAGAATTTGTCTACATTTAGTGATGCAGCCGATAAAGAATCTGATAATTATTATCCACAGCAAATACCTGGAATGCCATCATTCGATGATATTTTATGTCGTGAAGTTGGTTTTGTAATGTTACAACTTGTTAACGGACTCAAAAATATTCAAGTTAAGGGTATTGAAGAATTACCTTTAAGTTTATCAAATGTAATTTTGTGCAAAGATTTGGAAAATAAAGACGCTCAAGCTCGCCTTTATGTTCTCCACGGGTAATTATACAAATTACTAATTTTATAAAATTGACTTTGCAGATGTTAACTTTTTTTTCTGTGATTTTTAGTCTTAATCAAGATTTGGCACGAGAAGAGGAGGAACCAATGGGTACTTTATGTCGATGTGCTCATACAGCCTTAACCACAATGCTTCCCGCAACTAAATTAACAACAACACTGAATAATATATTGCTCAAAGATCGTTCAGAATCCCTGTCAAAAGCAAAATCAGTTTTAGAATATGTACTTTGGGGACCTAGTGATGTTCCACTTTGTGGATCTAATAAAGAACGAGAATCAGCTTTACAAAGATGGTTAGATTTAGAACGCGCCACATTATTACATGGTCTTGTTCGATCACGCGTTGACCTTTCCGTTTATGATGAATGCCATTTAATATTTTTGATAAGAACCAGTGCAAAAATTATGAGTGAAGCTGCTACAATTCTATCTGGTTTTGCTGATATTCCTGAATAATATGATTAAAAAATAACATAAAATCTGTACACTGGTAGTGATTCAATTGTTGTAATTTATTTGCAGTGCCAAAATGAATTTTAATACGAACAAATTGTGTTGATTTATTAAATTATTTTAATTTTATTTTTATGTTTATTATTACATGCGAAAAACGGTGCTTTGTGTAGATTTATTTTTATATACAACTATTTTTGCTAATTTTTTTTTTCTTTTGATTTATTGTTTTTAAAAGAAATACCTATTGATGTAAGTATTAAATGTATCTAAATAAAATATATTGAGAAAATTATTTAAAAAAAAAATCAATTGAAGTTTTTAATTAATTCATTGCCATATGGTCATTTTTATCAATCGAGTTTAAATTTTATTTTACTACACAAAATTTTGTTTAAACGCCCGATGTTGGCCACTTAAAGTTAAACTTAATTTACATTAAATCTTGATTGATAAAATGGCCTTTAGTGTTTAACTGTTAGACAAACATATGCTAGCAATAAATAGTACATGTTTACCAACAGTAAATTTTATAGATTTTTCATACTGAACGAATAAGAATAACTAGTTCCCTTTTTGAAATACATATCATCCTGGGCTTGAAATTAAAGTATAAACTATAGAGAATATATTTTATAGCTAATCAAATGCATCTTACCTACTCTTAAAAATACAAATACAGTATACAAATATAAGTTAGTTATATTTTCCGCTAGATAGAGATTTTTTTTAAAAAAATGCCAACTTTTAGGAGTTATTCTCTTAAATTGTGGATGATGGGATGTACTTCATACTTAATAAGTACTTAAAATTATATGCATAAGATTTTTTCTGAAAATGGTTTAAAAAGGGTATCTGAATTTTGAACCATGTAAGAAAAATTATGTGGCTCACTTAGGATCACTTTAAACAAGTTTAAAATAAATTAAGAATAGATAAATATTCTTTATTTTAATATTGTCCCTGCAACAATCTTAAATCAACTTTATGTAAAACAAATCTATCGCTTAGAATTAATTACTGTTCGATCGTTCGTAAGACAGTCGAATATCCGGTGAGATTTGTTTTTAATTGAGAATAATCAGTCAATGATTATTAATTTTATCCCCCTTATGTTATCCAGATGGTGGGCAATGATCCTTTAAACTTTAAACTCACCTGACTATAAAACACTAATTTAATATGTTAAAAATAAATTTGCATACGATAAAAAAAAATTAAAACACGACTAATTGATTGTTTAATGATAATTTTATATATGCAATCAACTTTTTCTTTTCTCTCTCGCTTTCTACTACACATAAAGAATATTTATAATAATATAAAACACATAAAAATTCTAATCACAAAAGTGTTGTTTTTTTTTCTTTTTTTTTTCTTTTTAGTAGATAATAATAATAATTGTTCATTAACTTATTTTTTAATTTTAATTTTTCTTTTAAGCTAACAACAAGCGCAACAACATAATTTTTTTTTTCTTGGCTTTTTATATTTTGAGATATATATTTAGATTTACATACAATATTTTTTTTTTAAATAAACTTTTAAACATTTAGTTGATTCAAAATAACAATTTTTACGTTCTGTATATATTTTTTATTTTATAATTATTTTTTTTGTTTTTTTTTTGTTTATTTTTTCATGTTTATTATTTATTGATAAATTATATTCATATTTATATATTTAGTTAAATTATATATATACGATTAAAATGTAAAGCCCTTATATTTTATGATCCATAATAATTATTATTACTACATAAAAATTGTTAACAATAAACATATACAAGTTAATTATAAATTTTTTAAATAGTTAATTTTAAATTTATTTTTACGTTCATCTTTTTTTTTCTTATTTTCTTTTTTATTCTTTATTTTATTATAATACATTTTCATTTTGCTTGCTTGACAAAACATTTAAATTTAAAATATACATCAAAATAGTTTTTCACTAATTATTTATTCAATTAAATATAGTTTTTTTTTTTTAAATTTTAAAATAAGTAGATGAATATTATTAATATAACAATCATAGAATTTTGAAGACGAAAACAAATTAAGATTGAACAATGAACATAATAATAATAAATAAGAGATACGCATGTCTCTTAAAAATATATTTGAAAAAACAAAAAAAAAATCCTTTATCTCAATATTTTAACTTTAAGAAATTTTTAGCTTCTATGGCTCTTCTACAAATTTTGCGACAAACATTTATTTTTCTTCTTTTTTTTTTTAAATATTATTGAAAGATTTGTTCTTTTTGTCGATATACGAGTATAGCAATAACAATAGAGTGACATTAACACAATAAGACTATAATAAGATGCATTTTAAAATAAAACCAATATAAAAAAAAAAAAATAATCATGATTTTCTTTTTTTATTGACTTAATTTTTTTTTTATAATAAAATTGAAAAATGCAATATTGGCAATATATTTTTAGTCGCTGGTTGCAGTTTTAAGTAATTATTGCTATTGAGCAATTCAACAATATGAAATTCATAAATGAAAGATTCGATTTTTGAAATTTAATTCGTTTACTGCATTTCATTTTATAAATTATAATTTTTTTTTCTTTTTTTCTTTCGATTTTAAACAACAACAAAAAAAACACAAATCTTTTATCGACTAATTTTCTCACATTTTTCTTCTTTTTTTCAATCAATTTTTACGAAAGCGCATATAAATTCTATATAATTTAATGACTTCTAATCCTTATTTGAGAATTGAATAAGAAAAATTAATGGAAATGCACAGAGCAATGCACTAATCATAAATTATATTTTCATAAATTGAACACAGTTTGATTTGTGTCATCATGCTGTACAATTTATTTAGAAAACGTTATTTTTTTTTTGTTTTTAGTATTTTTTTTTATAAGCAATTTATTTACATTACTATTGTAATTACGGCATATACATATTTTTTATTCAATTTTTCAATATTATTTTTATGTCTTATAAGTTATGAAAAAAAAAATGCTATTTGCTTCGTTGCTATTGTTTTACTATTATTATTAATGATATTATGATTATGATTGCCTGATGAGTTCCTTCAAATATGCGATATGTGAAAATTTGGTCATTGTCACTTAAATAATTTCGGAACAATGAACAAAAAGAAAATGAATGTAAAATAGGACTAGATATTAATTTTAGAAAAAAATAGTTTTAATTCTTTAAACATTGAAATGTCATTTTAAAGGGTATTCTTATCGAAAAATTTTGAGTGAACAATGAACACACAACACTGAACACCAAAAACAAATTTTGTTAAAATGAAATCAATAGGGTGTGGAGGGGCGATAACACCCAAAGATGTTGAGGTTACATTAGATGCGGCTCCGAAAATAAATGAGAGTCTGTCATAGATAAATTTTGTATGGAACCCTTTCGTTTAGAAGTTAATACACGTTGTTTTGTATTTGGGTGTTATACCACCTCGCCATTAACAGAAATGTGAAAACAAAAGGAATTAAAATTATGTATAAATGAAAATTGTACAGTAAAAAAAATAATAAGAAAAAATGTCGTTGCCACTTAACTGCAATCACTAGTAATGTAATTAATTTATAAAAATAGCATACAAACCGATTTCAGTTTTTATGAAATGCTTTTTTCTGTTTACGAAAAATTATAATCTTTACGTGCTATTTTTAAAGGCAATTGAACAATGTATATTCTATTTTTACGATTATCAAAATTTGCAGATAACTTTGAAAGATTTACTTACTAGTTTATATCGAGAGTTAAGCAATCGTTTCATTTTGAGTTATTTTTTTGTTTTTTGTTTTATGGATGTGTGTTATTAAACGAATTTAAATTAAAAATTAATTAAGAAAATACTGAACGTTAAATCTTCAACTGTTTGTATGAATATGAAAGAATAATAACTACATATATATAATTTTATATATACATATAAATAATGTGTACCCTCCAAATAGAATAAAGATATTCGGTTTACTTAAATTGTGACAAATTTGTTAACTTAATTTTAATTTCTTAATATTGGAGTTATTTTTTTTTTCTTCTTTGCTATAACTATTTTTGTTTCTACGTTAATTAATTCAATATAATTTTCCTTGATGATTTACATAATAATTAACAATAATTACACACAATAATGTCTTACATTTTAAATGTTATACACAAATAACAAATGATCATCTTTTCATTTCGTCTATTTTTTACATATAGAGGACTAGAAAAATGGATCAGAAATTATTTTAACATTTTTTTATTATTATTATTATTATTTTTTTTTTTAAATATGGCTTCTATACAAAAAGATATAACATCGATAAATAAAATATTCAATCAAACAATATTTAGAATTCTCGATTAATAGTTTTTTATAAATTGTAAGTAATTACACAATGTTTCACATTTTTTTAATTTATAATAATAATATTTTCTATTCATTTTCTTTCTTTTTATTTTGTTGAATCCAAAAGAAAAAAATAAATATTTATATATATATAAATATACATAATATTGAGGTCGTATGATATTATTAAATACAAAATCAACAGAAATCCTGATTATTTTCGTTGCAACGCAAAAATTGAGCGAAATAAAATGTTATATTTATATTGATTTCAATCATAAATTAATTGTAATAATTTCGCTGTGTAGTTAGTTTTTTTTTTTTTTTAATTAAATTATTCTTTTTTTAAAAAAGAATCTTAATAATATTCATTAATTAAATTTACAAATTAAAAATGTTTTTATATAATATAAATTATAAAAGGTACTTCGATTTCAACATAATAAAATTAAAACGTAATGAAAATTAAAAAATTATTAAAAATAAAAAATTTGGCGCCATTTCTTTTTATTTTTTAATTTGTTTCGTATTTCTTTTCTTTTTTATACTTTAAAATATTATAATTTTATAATCAATTTTTCTTCATTTTTTTTTCCTTGCTTTTTTTTTTGTTTCCTTAATATAATATCCTTTAATAGAAACTATTAATTAATTAAAACTTAGGTACGTAGAAAGAATGAATTCTTAAAATAAAAATATTGCAACTATTTTTCATTAGATTTGTTTTGGAAAAAAAAATTGTTTATTTTGTTTGTTTTTCTGTTAAACTAAAAAAAAAATTTAATTGAAAATAATTTGATTTTATGCACCGACAAAACCATAAACTTCTAAGACTCGTATTTCAAAATCACCCGACTGGCATAATGGTGGATTGTTAAATGTTTGACAACTATCGGTTTTTCCATATCGAATATTTTCATCCATCCAAATAGCTTGTCCATTACTGAAAAACATTTGATGAAAATGATTATTTATTTCGATTTGAAAATGAAAATAAAATCGTGTTAAATTACTCACCCTCCACCAATTGTTATCATTTTTGAATCAGCCGCCATAAATAATTCGGAACCATGTCCCAATCCTTTGTCACCATCAATGCCAACCCATGGATATTTAGCACGTTCCGGATATAAGGAGAATAAAAATGTTTCACCAGTTCCGAAATATGCTTGTCGATGTCCTTTATCATCTCTAAGGTTTCGTTCAAACCAACGTGATGACAAATATGCACCAAATACCTGTTTTATTTATTTTTAATGTTTTGTTGCATATTTCAAATTAAATGTAATCTAAATATTTATTTGGAAATAATTTACCTCATTATTACACGTTTTAATCATCAAAAGTGTGGGCTCATGTTGTTCAACACGAACATAAAAAGTAGTCAGTGAACAGCCATGCTCTTCAGTTGTATATAATAGTACGGGTGTGTACATTGTTATTCGTACCGGTAGCCATGACCATAATGTAAATAGCTATACATTTTGTTTTTTAATTAGTTATTTTAAATTTTAAAAAGTTGTTGTTTTTTTTTTATTTGATTAGTAATTTTGTAAAGTGATTATCAAAAATCAAATATTAAAATATGCAATAAAATATAACATAAAATACATTTAAAATAGAATTATAATTTTAGTATCCCACTATATATTTGGTAAGTATATACTTAATTGTTAGGTGTTAATTAGGTGAATAATATTTAAAGAAGAAAAAAAAAATACATGATAACCATAACAACATATAGATTTAAATAAATATCAAATAGAATACAACAAAACCAACAATTTTTTTTTTTTTATATAAATACGTAGACGTTAACAGAAAATTAGAGGAAATGGTGATTTTATAGAAAAATTTGTATTTTTATTTCTTAAAAGTTAGTAAAAAAAAAAAAGAATATATAAAAATCGATCTAAAAATTATTCTAAAACGAAATAACATACTTATGGTTTCATTTGAAATAATATAATTAATACTAACTACGAATACAGAAAAGAGTAATTTTTGCCTCAAATAAAAAGTAAAACGTATTTTACGTTATTGATTTTATAATTATGGTCATTGACTTATTTAACGGTGTTACAATGAAATTGAATGTAAAAAATAAAAAAAAAATAACGCAATACACAACAGATCATAGACAGATCATGCATATATAACGAAATAAATAAATAAATGAACAAAAGAAGATTGAAGCAGTTTATATGAGTTCATCATCGCTTAAAAATTTCTTATTTATTAATTACATGCATTAAAAAAAAAAAATATTTTCATGAGTTTTAATCATTATCGAATACTTATAATTTAGATGAAAACAACCAGAAAGCAATTAAATTATTTTTAGATAATCATTAATTTTTGTGACTCATTATAAATGAAAGTTGTTGAATGAAATGAATAAATCAAATTCTATTTATTTGCTTATTCAACTCGACAATAATGATAAAACAAATATTTTTTGCATTTAAGAGGATCGAAACTGTATGACTTTAATCTAAATGTAAATATTTTGATTAAATACAAAGAATTTTTTTTCTTGTTTTCCTTTAAAAATTGGTTATAAAAAAAACGGTGAACAGATCAACACATTTTAGTATATTATGAATATTATCTTAGTTTAATTACATTTGTGGACTTCATTCAAAATCAAGTCGGATAAAGTTTAGCGATAAATATACTCTTGATCACACACACAGATATTATTTATCTCGTTTTATGTTCTCCATAGAATTTTCAATAATTTACCTTCTGATAATGCAGATCTAAGATGTTTGATGACAAAGAATTAATTGTTTTTAAACGATGATGCTATTTGTTTTTTATGTAATAGAAAATAGAAATAGAATAAAATAAATTGCGTTTAACAAGAAAAATAATCAGTAGTTATTTTATGGATGAGAGGAAAACACAATGTCCATAAATAAACTTATTGGATTCATTCGTTAGAAAAAAAACTAAAAAAAAAACGAAACAGAAATTGAAAATGATACAAAGGTACATATTCCGAACAAAACGGTGTTAAAAGTGTTTCTAATCTTATTGTTTCAATATTTGCATGCATTTGAAACAATTCGATAATTAAATTACAAGACATCTGGTTATAAAAGCCAGATAGAATAAGTGGTAAGGTGCTTCATTCGATATTTAAATTCTATTTTTTTGATATTATAATAAATTAAAAAGAATTCGATTTTCTCAAATAAATAAATATAAAATCAGAATCGTATTATTTTAATTATAACTAATTTGAATATTATTTTTGGAAATATTTCATTTTATCGGCTTAAATAAAATTTGTCGATATCTTACCCGCCGTAACAAAAACTAAATCTGATAGTAAAATGTTTTTCAATAATTGGTTTTTCCATTTCAAAATGTAGCTCGAAAATTTTATTTCAATAATTGTATTTGATTTAGATGACAAATAAATATGTTTAAAATCCACAGAGACTAGAAATATTCTCAGAAGAATTATTTTTCAATTCAGATAATTTTTATATTGATTCAGGGTAAGCCATCGACAAACCGGCCAATTAAATTTAATGTGCAAATTATTTGAACGATAAATATTGAAAGAACATAAAAACAAAACAAAAAATCAATGAAATAAAAATTGAATTTGAAATAAAAAGGATAAAAAAAAAATTGTGAATAGTCTACAAAACACTAAAAAAATCACTTACATCATCTTGATCAAGAATTTGACTTTTTAATGATTGTATGGGAAAAACGCCCATTGAAAGTACACGAGCATCAGGTGAATGTGCTCCCTTAATTTTTCATATATTTTTAAAAGTTTTACGCGACAAAATGTTTTTTTTTTTGTTTTTGTTTTCATTTATATTTTTATTGTTTTTTAAATTTATTCATTTATAAGAATATTGCAGCGAAAGAAAAGAAATGAGAAATATATTAAATGTTAGTTAAGTTAGTTTTATAAAAATAATATTAGTAATTTAATAGACATTTAATAAAAATTAATGTTTATCATTTGCTTAAAATTTATACAACTTATTTTAAAAATGCTAAAATTGTTAAAAAAAAAATTAATGTTATTAAAAAAAAATATGCACATTAAACGGGGGGGTGTTAGTATATAAGGACAATGACAATCATCGGGCCATTCTTCATTCATATGTAAAACCAATTACAAAATAAAAAAACAAATAATAATAATAATAATTAAAAAAATGTGATGAAATAATAATTTTTTATAGTCGAACATGAATTAATTACAGGATTATATTTAACCCAAAATACAGACTGAACCAAAAACATAACACAATGGAAATGGAAATGGAAATGTTGCTTTTTAATCATTCGTAAAATGAAAGAAATTAAAATGCAATTAATTTTTGGTTTGTGATATCCGCAAGCAAGAAAATAATATATCTCTGGATTCCCATTCAACAATAAAAGAAAAAGAAATGATGATTTCTTTTATTAATACTTATTTTTTTTTTATAAAAATGCAACAAAGTAAACATCACGAACACGAAGAACATAAACTCAAATTTAACAAAATAAAAAGAAGAAGAAAAAATTAAAAATATTTTTTTGCCCCGTACCATTGGTTTACAGGTCTCCATACTTTGTATCCGCTGAAAATATCCCAAGAAAAAGGTTTTTTTTTTATTTTAAACATAAAAAGATAAAAGAAAAATAATAATAGGTGACATAAAGAAAATGATATAAATAATAGAAGAATTTGAATAAAGAAAAAAAAAATGTCGTAATTTTTTAAATTTACGCTGACTTATATATTAACACCACTACTGGGTATTTAAATTCATTGATAGTAATTTTCGTAAATATTTTGGTGATTCAACAAAAGAATGAAAGCTTTTATAACAAAAATTTTAAAGCGCCATTAAAATAAAATAGTATTTGGTTAGTCATAATATCGAAAATAAGGTATTAATTTTGGAAAAAAAAACAAAAATTATAGTTATTCATTAAGCGGATAAATTTAAATAATTTTAATTACAGTTAGATAATAGATACTCAATGATTTTTTTTTTTTATTTATAAATTTACACGATGAATGATTTTGTAGTTTTTTTTTTTTTTAAATTAAATTTTTGGTTAAAATTCGGATATCTATGGAATTAAATGAAATAAACATAAAACTTACTTCTCTAATTGTTAATGTGTGTGACATCATTTGTATATTGACTTGTGATTGACTCGTTGGTAAATTATCACTAGAACGTGATCGTACTAATTGTTTGGAACCACTAAGAACCGATCTACTCTTTAGTACCATCTCAGTCTTTATAAACACTCTCGATATATATGCTGAACTATAAAAAAAATAATATATGTTTAGCATTAATTAATAATTGTATTTATTTATTTTTAGTAGTATGATGAAAATTATAAGCGCACCTAAGAGCTCTAATACTAAACGCAGTTCGTAGCAATTTTGTTGGTGAATATGGTATATTACGACAAAATTTTGGAAGTGCATTGTCAATATCATTTTTAAGGGTATCTGAATTTGCCCAGTCAGCTGCATTTGTTGTGGTTGTTGTCTCACCGGCACCAGCTGTCGACGATGTTGATCCAATTGTTGTTGAATTTGATGATGATGCATGTTTTTGATATAAAATCAATATAGCTAATGAAACACGATAAAATACTTTAATGCCTTCGTGAAAGAAACAGTCCATAACTCTAACTAAATGTGGAAATGGTAAGCCACCCAATATCCACCAACTCCAATCCATAAATAGACGTTCTGATTTTTGACCAGGACATATCCTTTGCAGATTGCTTACAGCAGATTTCTGAAATATATTTATGGCGGAATGTTGTTAATACTATAATTCTTAAATTTAAAATATTTCGATTAATTATTAATTTGAAAAAAAAAAATCAATGTATTTACCGCGTGTTTTTTGGCAATTTGCATTACAGTTTTCCATGTTACCTCGTACAATAGCTTTGTTTGTGTGATAAACACTTTCTCTTTGGAAGCTACTAAATTTGACAGACAATGATAACATTCTTCTTCTGCAAAAGAAAAGTCAAAAGAAAATATTTAGTTATGATTTTGATGGAAAAACATTTCATTTTGGCAATTTGCAAAACTATAATAATGAAAAAATTGTGTATAGAAAACATATTCGAGTTAGATGAAAAAAAAAAATCGCTTTAATGTTTTTACTCTGAAACTATATATGTTTGTTAATAATTTACAATCGTAATTGTTTAAAATTGCTAACTATTTAATTTGTTTGTTTTAGTCATTACGATGTTATTGATTGGTGTAAATGAACTTTTATGAGTTTTGTAAAATTGTAAAAAAAAAAAAAAAAAATGTAATTAATTATGCATACTTAGATAATTTTTATTTACTTGTAAACTTCGGTTGCAATGCGAGAATACTAATGTCAACAATTTTACAATAATTATTTCCTTGAATATTTTCGTTAAATGTTGTTGTGTATTGTAATTAGATGTAATTGAAATATTTATGTATAATAATTTATAATTCATTAAAAGAAATCAGTAAATTTGTGCCAGAATTTAATATATATTATAGGTTTGAACTTGAAATAGATATACCACCAGTACTTAACGTAAACAAGTAAAAATTTAAAATTAGATTCAGAATGATGAATTGGAATAGCACAAAAAAGTTTACATTTTATATCAAGAAATTTTCATTAAAGATGAACGCCTTAAAATATGACTTGTTATCTAACTTATAATATATAAGTTTCGGTGAAAAGTATTGCGCTGTCTAAATTAACGCCAAGGAAGTACTAACTTCTTCTAATTTCTGCAAATTATAGAATATGAAAAAAAAAAACAAAAACTTTCAGTTAAAACAGACATAAATCAAAATCGTTTTAACTAACAGACACAATAAAAATAAAAATAAACACATTAAAAATAAATGTATACAATAGTAATTATGATTGGGAGGATAAAATAGAGCGCATAGGCAGTAATATTGACTCACATAAAGTTTATATAGAAAATTGTTTTTGATATCAGGTCATTTCATTAAAGACGTATTCACATGCATTCACAACATCAACATTCTTATATACTTATGCCGCATATTATAAAATATTAAATAATTGTACAAAAGGTCGATCAATATTAATTAAATAATTAATTGCAAAAATTAAAATGCACTAAGGCATTTATAGAAATTGTAGTCTTTATAGAATAATAATATATTGCTTTGATTAATAAATAGTCTTGAACTTGAATTGTTTGCAACTAATTACAATATTATATAATTCAGAATACATGAAAAAAAAAATGACATATTTTCTTAATAAAATGAATTAATGGCAATAAGATGCTGTGTTAGACCAAAGGGAAATCATTTTAAATTTAAATAGTACTTTTTTTTTAGATAATTTATTAGCCAATTAAGAAAAGATGTTTATTTGCCAGAAAATATCACCGCAGTGGGGAGTTAAGATTTCCCTTCATTTTCCAAATATTTTAATTTTATTTATTAAATTAATATAAACGTTTGCTTTTTTGTTTTTGTTCAACATCGCAACGACATAATTTCGCTAACCAGCAAGGGAATTGTTAAACATTAATTTAACAAGGTGTCTAAAGTAAAGGACTTGAAAAAATTAGACATAAGCATAACTGACCAAATGATATTGAAGAGAACGAATACGTATACGATACAGAAAGCTGTGAGAGGATAATTTTTGATCAACCTCTACCCCTGTTAATATCCCATCCACTTATTTGATAATCC